>OMKY01220264.1:0-13041 GCA_900302395.1 Bregmaceros cantori
ATCTATCTTTGCATTAGATACTTTTACTTAATTAAGTATTCATTTATTTATTATTTATTATCACTACTATCTCTTTATTACTATACTGGTAAATATTTGTATTGTTTTTATTTATTTATCTATGTATTCATTTATTCTCTTATACGCTAACATTTACTGTATTTTTGACATTAGTACTCCAGCGTTTCCTCTTGCTGTATATCCTTGGTGCCAAGCCATGTCTATCATTTTAAAACAAATCCATTGCCTGTGTGTCTGTGTGTGTGAGTGTGTCCTGTGTGTGTGTGTGTGTATGTGTGTGTGTGTGTGTGCCCTTGTATTTGTATGTGGGTATGGTTGCTTTAATGGGTTGGGAAGGTTTGGTGTCAAGTGTTCCTTTTATTCTTGTTGTTTTGCTTTGTTGTGTTGCTGTAAAGCACTTTGAATTGTTGTGCATGAAAAGTGCTATATAAATAAAGTTTGATTTGATTTGGGGTTTTTGCCCAGAGTTCCTTCTGACCAGCCAATCCGTGGTTTGTCATTGTAGAAGAACTACATCGCCGTAGCAGCAGCGAACAGGTTGAAGAAAATCAGCAGTTCCGGCACCCTGACATCTCTGGGAGTATGAGTGATCTACATCCCACCCCAACTCCATGGAACCCAGCTAGGGTCAACTTTGACAGATGTTTTTTTTATGTTATTTTTCTCAGCGTAAGCACCATTTTCACATTTTATTGATAGGGTTAGTGTGAAAATGGGACGAGATGGATCGGGAGAAGATCTTGCAGAAATGTTGGCGAGGGAAGGAGAACTCGCGACTCTGCCCGTACCTGTGAACTGAGTCACAGGCACCATATATGTTCTGGATACGGGTGTCTTACCGACTACGCCACAGATTCAGCACAGTCTTTCCATTCTTAACCAGGGGTCCGTGGCCTTCTAAGAAATCTAGCTTTAAACCAGGGGTCCGCGATCGGTCTGAATGTGTTGATATAATATGCACAATACACACTTCCTTCCACCATGCAAGTTTTTCAATAAATGTTTTCATTTGCACATTATTTACATTTTATTTTTGCTCATTTGAAATTTGATTGTTGTTCAGTGTTGTATGAAGACATGGTGTTGAGCACCAACCTTTTTTTTTAAGTTATTTTTTGAGGCGCAAGCACAGTTTTGCATTCTTTATTGACAGAGATAGTGACAGGATTAAATCGGGAACTGGGATGAAGAGTCAGGGGGATGAGACATTGCGGCACTGCTCGACCTATGGCCCGGGAGAAACAGTCTACAACCACTCTGCCACAGCGCGCCCCTGAGCACCAACCATTTTGACACTAATAATTTTGCACTGTTGTTTGAAGTTCCACTAAATATTCTCCACGCCCAGTTCATATTCATCACATGGAGCTATTGTGGTCCGCTGTGCCAACTGCAAAGCATAACTGTGTTATTGAATAGAAAATGGCTAAGTTCTCTGAATACACTGTACAATACAGGTAAAGGTACGGTATTTCGTCACATATACATACATGTACAGCGAAATGCCTGCACATTTTAGGAGGAGCGGTGCAGCGCTCCAGGGCCAAATGCAGACTCTGACCAGGGGCACTGAATGGAGCAGCTTAACTAGAACATGTGTTTTTGGTGGTAGGGGAAACTGGAGTGCCCGGAGGAAACCCACGCAGACATGGGGAGAACATGTAAACTCCACACAGAAAGGTCCGGCCCGCTTCTAGCTGTGAGGCTAACCACCTACATGGCTGATGTCATGAAGAACCTTACAAATAGTTGAAGTAGTCATAATATATATACATATTTTTTGTTAACAAAATATGATTCCAGTACTTGTCAGAAGTTTTTTTTTTTGGTTATTTTTCTGGGCGCATTTTCCCATTGGTACAGGACGAGAGTAGGGAAGCAGACGTGCAACACACTGAGGTCGGTGAGGGGAACCGATCAGCTGCGTGTGCTGTGAACTCAAGCCACAGGCAAACGACTGTATATGTGTGCTGGATGCAGCGGTCTAACAGACTGCAAAACATTCAACTTGTGAAGGGCAATTGGGATGCAGCATAAGCCAACGCACTGCAAAAGATGGTCTGTGGCATATAAACGGTTCATTAATCCCACAATAAAATATGTTCAAGTGAACAATTAAAGACCAAATTGTGATTCTCATCCTGTTGTACTCTGTTACTCGAACTACAGAATGAACATCATTTCCTTTTTGGGGGATTAATAAAGTATTCTGATTCTGAAAACGTTTAAGATTTTATCAACTCGTTCCCTCAAGTCGCAGGTTAAGTGTTAACAAACCCTGGTGCGGCTGTCAAAATGGCTGCCATGACGCCGGAATCATGTCTGTAGGCCGAAGGTGCTTTAGACCGAGGTTTTTAACCTTAACCCCTAACCCAGAGCAAACACGAGGCAGAGAGTGGGGAATGGAGAGAGGCCGGCGACGTACAGCTGTTCGGCGGCTTTGAGAACGGTCCATAGAACCTTCGGTCTACAGGTCGGACCCCGTGACGCCATGTGCCCAAGCCCAATAGACGAGTTTAGGCGGCCAAAACAGGAGGCTGACACAAAGCGCACACCAGTTCAAAATATGCTTACTACAGCTTGATCTGTGACCAGTTACCCATTATCCACCCCGCTTTATGCACCGCTTTGCATAATTATTGATGAAATACTGTCAAATTACCACTTGGAGTTACTCACCGACGTGGTCACATGTTCATCTGGACCAATGGGATGGTTGCTTCCACTAGTAACTACAACAAAAATGAGTAAATGGAACAGATTGGGAAGATTATTGAATCATGCGTTTGTGGGGCACAGATGTGCACTAGAACATTTGGGTGTGGAATAGCACACCACAAGTTACCACCATCCTGTGGTATGTGTGTGCTCCTTCTGAATAGGGCTGTAGCACACGACGTCACGGCTTGCCCGTGGGTGACATTTGGCTGGTATCACTTACGGTGTGTCTGCCGCCGCCAAGTGGCGGTGATGTCACCGTACAACAGCCCTGTAGACATGTTGAAAATTATGAAATGGAACCGGAAGTCTTGTTCAGCCTAGAAAAGTAACCGGAACTACCAAACTCTATTCGGTCTATTGGCCGCCTGTTTGGAACACCAACTGGGAGACAGGAAACAATACACAGCAATGAACCACACACGGCACTTCAAATCTAAAGAGTGATTTATTATGCATTTTTGTGTTATGCCTTTGACAGTTAGAAAATAATATCAACTCTTTAATCCTTGATTTAAACCTTCCAAACTAAGCTATCAGGTGATACTACAAATGCCTAATACAAAAAATTGTAATTCTAGATTTTTATTTTCAAAGTTAAAGGTTGCCACTGATTCTTAGCCCAACTGAAACAAAGGTGTCCAAAAAAAAAACCCACACACATTTTTTTCTTTTTCTGCACTCCCTTTTGTCAATTTTAATAATACGCACAAAGCCTTTCCCACACACCACACGAGAGAACACCTGTCGGTTTAGCCTACGGACGAAACAATTATTCTCCCGTAGAAAGATTAATGCGAGAGGGACCACTAGAGGGCAGAGGAGCTTGGTCGGTCGACCAGCCGCACAGGTTGGGAGGGGGTTACTTTTGCATTACTTTTTAGAAAGAAATAATAAAAAAAAAAAAAATCAAATAATGTCTAACAAATAACCCACTAACGACTGCAGCTGTTCAACATAAAATAGTCTCAAACCCCAATGAATGAAATGAGTCAACTTCAGCGCCAACCATTTTAACACTATGTGCACTGATGTTTGATTCATCATAAGCGATTCGTTTTAGATCACCTAAAAACATATTCAAATCATTTCAACTGATAACGCAAAGTGTTTCAAATGTTTTTTTTATGAGAGAGAAGTTGAACAGCTGCTGATGGTCTATTTGATTAAAGTTATTTCTAAAAAGTAAATAAGGATGGTCAGGTAGTAACCATAGTGCATTACAACTACATTTTAAAATACAGTCTCTGGATTACACTTACATGTATCTGTAATGGAGATTACATGAGCTGTTATAATCATTCCTTTATGGAAATTGAAATATGAAATCGAATTTAATGGCACTGTTGTCACTTAACTGTGGATATAGCCGAGCCTCTTACAGAGGAGACCACATGGTTTCAGATCCCTCACTTTTAAGAAAAAAAAAGTTTTATTTTTAATTTGTTTTAATCTAATAATGTGGTAGTTGAAATGCATTACTCATTACAATTGTAACAGTAAGTGCGTACCTTTTAAAGAGTAACCTTCCCAAACCTGCCGCATAGGCAATAATGGGTTCAACTTGAAGCGCTCAATTAGCCAGAGTTCTGCCCCCTGGTGTTTCAGACCTGAATTCAATCTGTGACGAACGTGGAATGAGGAGCAATCGCTGAGTTAATCAATATACATGTCATTTTGTTCAATAAAATGTATTAAAATGTACTAATCTGGATGATATAATAAAACAATAGTTTGGTGAATATTGTTTGGCTTTGTTTGTGCCAAACAATATTCATATTTGTTGTGTATTTCACAAAACACCACGTTACAGAAGTCAGACGGCATTGGAGACCAAAGGCAAATGAATATAATCTGTAAACCTTGCAGCAGTGAAATGGTCCAAAAGGTACACCCATTCGCATAATGATTTGCCAGTTTTCTGGTCAATCTCTAAGTTAGCCAATTACTAAGTCCTGCTGCCATGTTCTGGTTCCAGCTGTGCACAGGAAACAGGCACAATGGCTGTGTCCGAAATTGCTCCCTATCCCCTATATAGTGCACTATATGGGGTGCACGCCATTTTGTAGGGGTGTCCGAATTCTCCATGTACCCTATATAGTGCACTGAAAGTATCCCACAATGCACCGCAAAAAGTACTGAGCGTCGGATGTACCCTAGACGAATCAATGTAACCCATAATGCATTGCCAGATGTTTTAAATTACCTAAACTTTAAAAAAATGCACGGCAGGAGTAAATAGCGAACGACCACGGCAAAAATAAATACATGTAAGTACTTTTTTTTTTGATGATTTTTGAATTTTAGAATTATATTTTGTATAATTATATTTTATAATAATTTTCAACGACACTGACTAGTGTCCGAAATCTCGGCCGTTGCTGTTGAGTGCACCATAAGTGAGTGCACTATATGGGGGGTACGGAGTAGGGGCTAGGGAACGATTTCAGACACAATAACAGCTTGATCTGCTAATCAGTAACAACACCTGTGTGAGCACAGGTAGAACCAAGACATACATTTTGGAACAAGGATTCTTCACCTCTGGCTGCCTGGCACCCAAGCCACCAAGAGATCCCAATGAACGCCACCAAAAGATCATAGTGAACTATGTTCCTCCCTGATTTTAGCCAAGTTGATGCACACCTATGCGCACTCATTCTGGCCTGCAACCTGCAGCTGTACTTCAGCACAGCGTTAGCATAGCTTAGCCCTATGGACGCAAATGGGGGGGGATGAAGTTAAACGCAATTCATCGCTTTCATATTTTTCCTATTCAAATCTGGTATGTGAGATCACAACCATCACAAGATAGTTACACAAAATCAAATGCAGCATTTTTAGTTGCATCTATCTGAAGATATGAACTGTGCTCAGCTAAGCTCATGAAGGAACATATTTCAATACAAATCTTCGGTGGCATCTTATGACAGAAAGCCTTTTTTTGGCCTGTGAAACCTGGAAACAAGTTTTGCAGTGTATGAAATCATTTTCATTCACCATGCTCAAAAAAACATCTAAAATTGGTGCCATTAATGTACAGGAATATATCATACCAATAATATAATACCAATATAAGGATGTCAAAATTTGGTTGATGAATTATTCAATTATTAAAAATTTTGAGTATATTAATTCTCATTAGACTTTCAGACAACACTACAAAATGCCATCTTCACTATGTAGTGCACTATTTAGTGAGCAGGGAGTGATTCCGGACTAAGCCACGTTAATTGGTGTCGCCCCCTTGCTGTACTACGCAGTCTGCGCTGTGCAGCATTACAATGACCCCTAGTGTCGCACTTGTTCATGTGTGCCAATCAGATGCATTCATTAGACACCCACACCCACACACACACACACACACAGCGCTCTCCTGGCCTACACTTCAACACAACGTGATATGCGTCTGATGGGACTTGAACCTGTGACGTCAGCAATTTCAAAGATTCACTCCTTAACTTAGTTTAACTCTATCAGTGTCAACCATTTCAGGTCCACCAAATATGTAGCCTACCAACACGGTTCTGGCTGGTCAGGCTACCAAATATGATACTGTATATTAACACAACATCTTAGAAAAGAAGAGGATCTCTAATTTCTAGGATTGGAATTCCACATCGACATTCCACATTCTAAAAATATGTCTTTGGCAGTAAGTGTCTGTGGAAGTCCGCGGCACTGAAAGAGTTACTCTATGTATGCAATATTGTAAAACCACATTCGTGCCTAAAGGTTGGGAGTAGAGTGTTGAATATGTGATGTGGTATGTATGTTTTTCTTTCAATGTGTTGCTCAATTACTGTGCTTGTTGAAATGTTGGAAGTGGCTAAGTGAGAGTAGACCCGAGATCCGACCAATCACAATATGGTGACCGTCCATAACATTGCAATTATAACGAGTTTACGTTTAGTCAGTGATGTACTGTGGATGGCACCTAAGGTGGACACGCTATGCTAACCAGTGCCCAAACATGTTCGAAGAACGATTAGACTTCATTTTTGCTTGATGAACGCTGTATTGACAAGGCACTCTTTTTGCAGGTTCTTGAACGATGCCGATTTTCAAGTTCAGGTATTAATTTAGTATTTTCTGTCTAACTGAACTAAAGTGTAACTGACCAAAAAGGTTCATTTTGGAGAACCAATTGCTCATAGTTCAAAATGTTGCAGTTGAACTGTGAACGATGAACTGAATAAATTCATTTTAGAAGGTCTGACCTGAACTTTGAACTGGTCCATGTGGAAAGCGAACCAACACAGGTGCTAATATCTCCAAAATCCCTACCAGTCGTCAGCCACACACATTCCACACCCATTACACCGACACTCTCCTGACTCCCATCCCTCACTCACGACGCCAAAACTCAAGCTTGCTTCAAGTCATTCCAACTCATATCAACGAGTGTGGATGTTTTGATATGTCCCATGAAAAGCTTCTGCTGGCGTCCTTAATCCCTGCATGGCGCCCCCAAGTGGGGGGCTCAGAATGTTGGGGTGGTAGGTGGGAGGTGGGGGCAACATCCACCACCCGTCATAGCTCTCGGCACATCCCTAAAAAAAAAAGTAGGACATTGTGCCATTGAGGTGGAAAAGAAGAGAGGAAGAGAACTTGGAAGTTCAGACTCCTTGTTGAAAACTTTGCCGTCCATGGTGGGGCTCTCTAGATGTGTAATGTTGTCGTTGCCTTCATCTGAGGATCCCACGTCAGTCCGATGGACAACTCAACACTTCGCACAGATCTCCTCAACGCCGGCAGTCAAATTGTGTAACATCGAGGAAAACTGCAGTTGGTGACAAGGCTCTCAATAGGCTTTTATGTTAGTTAAGTTTGCATCTGTCGTTAAAGAAAGAACAAAAACAAAGCAAAAAAAAAAGAGAGAGAAAAATAAAGAAACACTATCACTGTGCATTTCATCTTGCATGCTATTGTCAATTTCCTTCAGTCGTACGTCCAGAGAATTCAGCTTTGTAAACATTCCAGACTCTGTGTTTGAGGTAATAAATGTGATAGTATCGGAAAAAAGATCAAAGAGGAGGAAAAAAGGGTCACACGGGGTCATCGTCGCTAAGCAACACAATACTCAATCTCACTAATATTTTATTTCTCTCACTACGGTTCTAACCTCAAAATGAGAATTTTAAAATGTTTTTTTTTTTCAAGGAAAAAAAAAAAACAACAACTATGACCTACAAAGTATGTGTGCCCACTTGCGCCGCTGACAGAATAAAAACTATACAGAGATCTGTCCTCTAGCTGTTTTAGGTTTGAAGGGCGTGTCGTGTCGCGCTCTTCTGAGGTAGTCAACATTTAGAACATAATCTTCACACATGAGGCGTCAAAATCCAGTAACCCAGAACCCCGGACACCGATTCCAACGCTGCAGAAATATTTTTTTTTCAATATATATATATATATAAACCCTACAAAAGACACAGTGTGTAGAGAATTCACTCGCCTTCCGTGGCATCAAAGTTAAAAAAAAACATACTCGTGGATGCGCAACAACTGTCATTATACAAGGGTGTCGTCTGAAAAGTTCAATTCAAAGTGCGTCCGTAGTACAAATATTGACGTGCACGGACACAGTAGGCAGCCTTTTCTGATACCAAATGCATTCTTTGTTCTTGGATCAGCACAGATAATAGGTATTTCTGAGCTTTGGAAAAGTTTGTAAATGAAAAAGATGGGACTTTCCACTGCAAGGTCTGCCCGGCAAGTTTCTTTCACCTGAAGTGACGGAACAAGTTTCCACTATCAATATGGTGTCGTACAGTATAATTTGGACGAGTACGGTTTACACACCCTCCTTAGAGTTGTTTTGTTTCTAATACTATGCCCGGCGGAAACGCTGAAATAAGTGAAATGTACTGTCCTGTAGCATCCTGGACACCATAGTGGGAACAAATGGAGCCACTTTATGTGAAACGGCCTATGCAGTTGAAATCCCAGTTCAGCATGTATGCATTATTCTGAAGGATCGCGGTGCAATTGAAAACGTGCAAAGTTTCACTGCCTTGGCACAGCACCTCCTCCGTCCACTTGCGAACTTTTCAGCGTAACCCTTGTAGATCGTTTGTGTGCAATGACATCAAGTCAACCCTACTACCACCTGCGAATTCAAGTTGCTGGCGCAATAAGTGGCGAGTCAAAGGCAGAATCTACACACTGTATCTTCAACAACCTGAACACTTTTCTCCGATATCCGATCCGCTTGTTTTAACATCGGTCTATGTTGTTCATAATTGTGACTTCAAAAAAAATGCAGAAGAGGAAACAAAATTACGGAACGATAAGAGGTAGGACTTTTTTTTATAAGTGAATTATAAAGTCGAGGACTGCCGCTAAATAGAGTTCTGATTCATAAAAATCTACCATTATAAGTTCAAGCTAATGGCACAAAATGAGAGCCAAAATTACTAATGAAGCAAAAAAAGAAAAAAAAAACAATTCATATATATATATTTATATATTTAAAGTAAGAGGAAAAAATGACAGCAATGTCAGCACGTTCTGGTGAGGTAAAAATTGTTCAATTTCATCCTTGGGGTTTTTTTTCCTACTTTTTCTTTCATAAAATGTAATAAGTGCTTTAACCCTTTGAAGAGGTCTGACACTCTCTCAGAGGCACAACAGTAGCATGTTAAGACATTGGTGCAACTTTGTGAGTTGGGGGCAAAGGAGGGTTTGGGAGATAGATGGAGCCGGAGATCCTTCACGAATAAAACGCTTCTTGGAAACACAGCATTCTAAAATAGTAAGCGTAAACAGGAAATGATGTATACGTTTAAACAGCGCCTTGGAGCTGGGATTCAAACCACCAACCAAACCTCAGGCATCAACCCTGTGGTCCTACACCAGCTACAGCCGCCTACAAAAGGGGTTGATATTTGAAATGCGCGCAACAACCTAAAGTAGAGAAGGACGACCCATTGGGAGCTATATGAAATGCGCTGAACGACCTAAAGTAGAGAACGACGACCCATTGGGAGCTATTTGGAGTTCAACGCCTTGCCCAAGTACACTCTGGCATGCAGACTGTCGGATAAGGGACTCGAAAAATGATTGAACGGAAACAACCACTGGGCTGCAGTGTTACGCTGTACGAGGCATAAAGGCAATTTTAACTTCAACTGAGTCAAATCATGTCTTATTTTCACTAGATGGGATTGGCAACCCTGTGAGTAAGAATATAGTTCTTTCTTGAAAATTGTTTAGTCCCAACTCCCAGCATTAAGGTTAGAACCTGGATACTGAGACGATTTCAGAAACTGACACGTGGGATATTGTGGATTTTGAGTGTCCATGCAAGGACGCAGCCATGTAATTCGCTCTGCCCCACATACCGAGCAACGTTGTTTCGTTGACAGGATACTCATACCGGGTTGCAGCTTGTCCAGTGCCACAAGTCTGATGCGGCACTTTTTCACATGATCACATCAACGCTTGGCTTAAGTAACGCTTGTTAAAACATGCCATTTTTTCCCTACGTCATTACCTGGACATGTCTTATGCTTAATACATGTTGAACATCATTACATAATGAATAGAATTTGTCCTCCTCCGCTGATTATAAAGAGTCACGCACAAGCTTGCTGGCTGTTTGAGACCTGTCCACCTTCATTTGGCTTTAAATAAACCAATGCTCTAGCTGAATCTCTTTCTGTCTAACTCACCAACTGGGTAGTGATACTGGATATTATTGCTAATGCCATATCACAAAGAAGAGTTTTACTTGGAAGGAATCTCCACCCCACTCCGAACCCCCCAAGATCCAAACATCAGTTGAACAGATGTATGGAACTCAAAAGCAAATCATTAATAATTTTTTTTTTTTTGCTAAGAAGCTTGCCCCATGCTTGGCGGGAAAAGTCGTAAAAACATTTGAAAGAAGTGCGCTTGTCCCTTTAAAATAAAAATAAAATAAAAATGAAAGAAAAAAAGTGTATAATGAATGCTTCTTGTGGCTAGCAGCAATAGTATTCTGATGGTTTCTTGTAATCCTATTTGAAGGGTATTTGTGTCTGTCAAAAGTTTTAGGGGATAAAGCAGACACTTCAGTTCTCAGCAGACATGTGTGGTGGTTGTGGTGATAATACTGTTAAACAGCTGAACTTGAACTTGATAAAATAGTGTTGATTTGCACCCTCCGTTCTTAAGCAACGAATGTAATGAGTGTCAATTCGGTGCAACCCTCTCACTCCCCAATCTAGCCGACGATGCGTTGGAAGAGACACACAGATGTGTGGAGATATTTTTCATCTTGAAAAACATTATTGTCAAAGTGTGCATTGTTCTAAACATACATTTTTTTCTTTCATAAAATAATATTCTATAATGATATTAAAAATCAAGTACACCATGTGCACCAACGGAACCAGTCTGACTGTTATATCCATTCCGGGCCACTGTTGATGTTTTTTTTTGTTTAGTTTTTTTGTTTTAAAGATAAAAAGTGTTGTCTGTAATGGTCGATGCCTTATTCTCAACCAACGAGATTCTTATAACAGAGTCTCAAACCTGAGGACAAACAAGCCCTTATTATAATTCACAACAAAGATTGCTATTATAGTGATTTCAAAGAATATTCCACACTTTTAGGCGTTTGGGGGTGTTGTCAGTGATCTGCTTGTTACAAATGATCAGGAACCCATCAAGTGTTTTTGCTGTTGTAAATTTGTATTTGTATTTCAGAGATTATGGGTAGTATACTGCATTGTGCACAAGTGCAGTTATATGCACTGCAGCTGCATCTGAAAATGATTGTAGCATGATTGTTACAGCTCGATCAGGCGCCTTGTCATTAAGGCTGGCATAAGGAATGTGGTCATAACATTTGGTTCCCTCGATCTCCAATTCATGTTCAGGATATCGACATTGGATTTAAACACTGCTGTAGGATGTTGAGATTTTCCTTAGCTATGGATGAAATGTGGTTTAAATATCACTGAACGTCACTGACCTAGTAGTGTCAACGAATCGCTTGGTAGATTTCGATGTGATCTCAACCAATAAAAATGTTCAGTGAAATTGTGATTGTAGATGAATGACAAAGCAACATATTTCACAAGAGTTAATGATCAAAGAAGCTAAATTGGGGTTTATAAAAAAAAATCTGAATGGATATTTAAATTCCGATTATGTGTGCATTAGTCCATAGATTACTTCTATAAAATAAAAATGTTTACCTGTTTGGAAATATTGGAAAAGTCTATTTTCAATTAAATGCACATTTTGGGTCAGCAATGGTCCATCTCAATCAAATGACAGTATTGGCATGTTACTCCAACGAACTGTTGTTATGCACTCCATTCAGATGTCATCTATTGGTTTTAAATGAACTGAATTACAATTGAAAGAATGAAGTTGAAATCATGACAAAGTCATGGATTCTTCATTCCTGTTCATAAAAGTCAGATGGATTCTTGATGGGTTCTAATCTGTAACAACCACTGTAGATATGGAATAAGCTTGTTATACGCCTGGCAGCGAGTGTAACGAGGGGGCCGACGTGTTGCGCAGTGCACGCGTTTCTGGGTTCTCTGTGTGAGGTTTAAGTGCATCGCGTGTTTTTTGTAACAGGATCAACAGAAGGTTACTCAATCTTTGACGAAACAAGTTATTTTGGTTTTTTGACTGAGAATAAATTGAGGTTTCCCCTCCGTCCTTCCCTCATTCAAGCTTTTCTTCTTTAAATAATGAGGTAATACTGCTGAGGTGATCTGTTGTGTTAAAAAGAAGAAATAAAAGAAAAAAAACAATTAGCATTATTAGCATAAACAAGCTAAAATTTCAGCCTGAACCCCCCTCCCTGTTCAAAGGAACTTCAGAAAGTTGAGTTTTCCGCCCCGTTTTTTTTTTCTTGCCCAACAATAAAAGCATGGTACATTCCCTACTGAAAAATCCAGCTACAACCAGCTTGAGCTGTTTTTTGCTGGTCTTAGCTGGTCAACCAATTCATCCTGGTCTGAAGTGAGCTGGTTTTAGCTGGTCTTAGCTGGTCAACCAACTCCCAGCTGAAGCTGGTCTAAGCTGGGTTTTCAGTAGGGTTGGGTGCAAGGCTCTTATTGTTTCGTTGCCTGTAACTCTATGGCGGGCCGTCGGGGACAGAGGAGGGGACTATTGCTGAAAAGCCTGGTAGTATCGAGGTAGTGGGCTGGAAGTGCTCATAGCTGGGCTGCTGTACCCCTGAGGTAGCTGGCTGTGGGGGCTGGGGCCCTGAGGTACGTGCGCCTGGGGGGGCTGGATGAGAGCTGCGAAGGGCCCAGGCGGCTGGGGCGACAGGCCGGCGGCCGCGGCAGG
>OMKY01220281.1:0-10521 GCA_900302395.1 Bregmaceros cantori
GGGCCTTCGGCAGCTACAAAGTGGTCATTTCCATGCTAATGGGAGCTAATATTTGTCCACTTGCATACAGGGCCAAAGGGCTGCTCTCCACACCATCAGACAGGAGAGCGGTGGAACTATTACGACTTGACGGAGGGAGTAATACGAAAGAGGGGCCAGTCAAACGCTTCTCGAAAATTGATTTCCCCCGGAGTTAGTCTTGCTGGCAGCAGCTCTCCCCGCGCTGTTAAAGAGAAACACGGTGTCCCGCAGCACTCAGCCACTATGGAGCCGCGTCCCTTCCTCATCTCACACGGAGGTTTGCAACATTGGCTGTGTCCGAAATCGCTCCCTAACCCCTAACCCCTAGCCCCTAGATAGGGCACTGACTATATAGTCCACTCAATCTCAGCGACGAGATTTCGGACACTAGAATCGGCACTGTTAACTTACGTCACCGCTGTCGCATAGTGACGTCATTCCTGTCGGCATTGGCCGTAGCGTTCGCATGCTTTTTTTTAATAATAAATGTATACTTTATCACAGAAAATCAATTGTACTCACATTTATAATTATTTGTTTTTGTTTTGGAGCGCACGTCGTCTTCTTCTACGTTTTAATTAGTGTCATGCGTCTCGCAATGCATTATGGGTTATATTTCTCCGTCTAGGGTACACGCGATGCTCACTACATTTCGTGGTGCATTGTGGGATACTTTCAGTGCCCTATCTAGGGCACATGGAGAATTCGGACACCACTACAAAATGGCGTGCGCCCCATATAGTGCCCTATATGGGGGTTAGGGGGCGATTTCGGACACAGCCACTGATTTACAGCTGATGAGAGGGGACATCCGATGATGTCACAGCTTGTAGCCAATCAGGACAATGGAGGCGTGACCTACAAGTCAGATATCCATAACACTAGGGACAGCAACTGACTGATGTAATCATAGACTGTCCGCCTCAGGTGAGTGGAGCCGGACTCAGAAAACAGACCCTATGGATTTCCATTACAAATATTGCTAAGGCCGGGAATAGCCACTGCAGTTTCAAGGCGCATTTTGGTCAGCCAAGACCCGGCTAGCATGCTTGCCTACCTCGGCTAGCAGTTAACATATGATCATCGTATGGGAGTTATTTGGAGCGATACGTTGACATTATTAGGCATTGGTCTCTACACATGCACTTCTAATTTAGGGTAAAATTATGGAAAATATGTACACATGTACAAAAACCACTGTACCTGTATTAGCGCTGACTTTGAATGTATAAGACACGCACTTAGGCTCCATATTTGGAAATGGGTGCCTGCAAACCTCCCTGGGCCGCCCCGAACATACCGGTACTTTCTCAATATGGCAGAGGCCATATTCGCTATGATGGGGTTTCAAAAGTCCCACCGTCACGGCAATGGGATGACGTCATGCACACTGCATATACTTAATATACAGTCTATGGACGTAATGTACTTGTGTGTATGTTGTTTGCTTCACATTTACCATGACATGTATTTCTTGGTATGTGTGTGTGTGTGTTTGAACAAAACTTTAGTAACTAATGTATTCTAGTAATAATAATGCACTTTAGAGATTTGTCATGTAACTTAGTACCTTTGTTTCTAGTTGAAAGATGATGTGTTAAAATATGTATTTGTTAAATAAAGATATAGTTTTTGATTCTTGGGTGTATTCTTATATTAACAGTTCATGCTTAATGACATGTTCATGAAAAACCTGAAAAAAAATGTGCAACATCTCTTTGTCCTACTCCATGTGCTCAAATTTTGGGCTAAATGAAAACGAATACAAGATAGTTTGGTGTGATGTTCTCATCCTGTTTTCCCATATCCTTCACGGTTTGCCAATATACATAGCATCATTCCAACATCACATCACCTCACCAGTTCCAATGACCAGTAGAGGAGGGAATGACTAAAGGCGCTGAAAGGGTGCCTTTAGGCACATGCCCCCAGGCCACCCACATAACACCAATTAAGTTATGTATACAGGACTTATGATATATTTTTTTTGTTCCAAGCCTTTTGACGCCTTTCAGAATTTTTACATTTCTAATTGATATTATCATTGATACACCCCAAGAAGGCACCTTTAAGTGGCTCAGTTTTTCTTCAAAATTGACATGCACAAGCCCCAAGGCCACTCACATGCCTGTGCAAACTTTGACACCAAGTAATTTATGTATAGGGAAGTTATGCATTTTTAAATTTTTAAGCCTTTCAGCACCTTTCGGCCATTAGTCATTCCCGTCCGGGATCACCAATGTTTATTCAGATTCTACAATCAGCCACAGGAATTTACCTCCGGCAGTTACAGAGTGGGGCATCCATCCTCTCCTCAAGACTCCAGCACCAGACTCTATATGGTAAATAAATATCTTACATTTTCTATGAAGCCAGCGACATGGTTGGCCTGCATGTTGTTATGCGAGGTGGTCAGCAGGGGGCGGCAATGCTACAAAACCTCTGGATGCACAACACCAAAACGTATGTATAAATAAATATATATTTTCACACCTGCCATCTGCATGTGTCCCGTCTCCACCAGCTGCTCATGCTTACCTGATCATGACCCCCTCCCAGTCTACTCTCTTCTACCTGCCTGTACCACCACTTCGGCCAGTTTTTTGACGATAAACGTTAGGCGCAGTTTTGGCCCACTCTAGCGGTAGCTCGGCGCACTGGAGCCTAGTTATTATCATAAGTTCTGCATCAACGCAATTTTGATGTCTGTTGTGTATCTGCCACCACAAAGCAGGTGCCACAATAGCAGCTAATTCTAAAGTATATACACTAACATGACAAGCTAAGAAATGATTTTTGGGACTTTTTACTTTTAAAAATATTTATATATAATTGGCGTCCGCTGGAGGTAAAGGTGGTATCATTTATATTTTAAAAAAGAATAAATAAAATAAAAGACGTAAAAAGAACCAAGACAACACAGACAATTCCATAACAAAAGTATTTTTATTAACAATGTAAAATGACTTAAAGCCCATATTATCTCTATGGTAACACCCAGCCTTACACCATCCCAATGTCGTTCGGCGCTTCCCATTGCCCCAGCTCGCCCATCGGCAGGGGCAACTGAAATCATTGTGGGTTTATTTGAAAAATGCTTCTTTGTCCCTCACTCTCTGCAATGAAATATCAAGTCATTCATTACATTGGGTTAATTAGAGTCATAATGCAATGAATGTATAAATAAAAGCATCAGCTGTTTCTTAAAAAAATAAAAATATATTTAAAAAAGCAAAACAAACATCAACTAAACACAGGCCTGCTACCTTGGCCAATCAAAGTCACTCATGTCATCCAAAACTGTTGATTCTGTTTTGTTTTTGGTACAAATATATTTCCTCTTTCTTGTCTAACATGGTGACTGGTCACTGGCAGCCTACGTCCATGGATATATTAATGATAGATTATAACTTTTACAATGTCAGTCTTATGCATACCGGTATATCAGTTCCTGCCTTACATCTATAGTACGTCTGGGTATAATTGATTCTAACATTGTTTGTTATTTACATTTTTAACATTTTAACAACTCGTTCTCTATCGAACTGCACCTCTGCAGTCGACTCTGGGCACACAGTGGAAGTTAATTGTAAACAAACCGGGGTGCGGCTGTAAAAATGGCTGCCGTGGGCCTGTGACATCATGTGCCCAGGCCCTTTTGCAATTTGGTTACTAAAATGTAATGGGAACTTAAGGACAGTCTCTCTAAATGCCATAGTCTGGGCAGACTGTACAAGAATTTACATCTCAGCTCAGTTTTATATACTCAGAATCTACAAGATGGCTCTCACACCAGAACTAGTAAAGAACTAGTAGAGACTAGTAAGGAGATAGCTGGCACCAGAGAACCAGACTGAGGCTACGTCCACATGGAACCGAAACGAGGGTGAGAATGGGTTTGTTGCTATTTGCCATTTTGGCTTCGTAACCTGTGATGTCCTTTTGCATTCACATGTCTGTGTAATATTGGCGAGTCAATAAAGAAAAAACTAAGAAAGAGAAAAAAAACAGCACAGCGCCAACACCTTTGCATTTCCACTACAGTGCCGCTAGTGCCACTAGTGCGGCAAGCATCGATCGAGCACTGGGTCCTGGGCATGGCTATAGGACATCATTGGACAGCGCCCTTCGCACGATAAATTGTGCACCATTTGAGACACAGCACCTGAGCGAAGGGCTCCACTAATTAGGATCAGCTATTAGATGGTAAAACATGGCAGGACTTTTATATTCTGGAACTGGATTTTGCCATCGCTGGCAACGGGTGTGGATGAGAAAAGAAGCGGGACGGAGGCGCCTCTTCTTGCCAGGCGACTAAACACGGGCCACTAACCAACCACTAAGCCAGACTCATGCTGTCCGCAAAGGCCACCCTGTGCCGCCTCACCTTGCACCATATGCACCGACTGACCTACAGTTTGAAAAGAATTAGCATTTCGCAGTGTAACGTGTATATACATACATGAGACCTCACATGTTCGTCTCAGAGATAGAGAGACAATAGTGTGCAAAGTTCATTTTTAAAATGTCATTATATTCTTCTTTAGGAAGGAAGGAAAAATAAAGTACAGCTTTTTTGGTTCATGGAAGACTAAAATAAGGAAAGTTCATTTGATTACAACTAGGACAAAAACAATTTCGGCACACAAAGAGACAAACGTGCTGTGTACCCCGACTATAGACGAGTTCAGTGGGTAGCTGCGGTAAAGCTTCTTAGTGTCAGAGGACTTCCGGTGCCAGTCACTTCGGCGTGTCTTGGACGTTTTGTCAACCTGTCCCATCTTAGTGGGAGAATACACCCACTGCATCTTAAAAAAAGGGCGTGACACATGTTCAGCACCCTGTTTTCAACACGTAAACTCGTCTATAGTCCTTGATGAAATATGCCTATTTATATAGTATAGTAATACTTTTTTATTGTAATAATAATAATAATAATAATAATAATAATAATAATAATAATAATAATAATATATTAGCATTGGCCAACACACATTTCTTTCTTTATACATTTAAGATTCACATCCTATTGATGACAGGTATTTTGATTTTATGTTTGATGAGGTAAAAAAAGAATTTACATTTTGAAATACCTCATACAACTGTTTTTTTTTTTTTTTCAATCATTGACAATGTATACACATAATAATTCTAGTATTACATTTGTGAAAGGAACTACGGAGTTGGTGAAACCAAATGGGCACTGTTTGAAATTAAATTTCAATTGTCACTTTTTGAAACGTATTCTGCAGTTCTTGTTGACCAAGCCGGATGACGAAGACGGATGTTTCACAATCTTTTCAAATCCGTTGCGGACCTTGTCACATTAACTCTGAGGACTTTTCTGGATGGGGAAAACTCCATCTTCACTTCTTTTTTGCAAAATACACCTACAAATAAATGTAATGTATTATGTGTAATATTGGTGCCATTACTTTGCAATTCAAGTCAATCTTTTCATTATAAAATAAAAATTAAATTATAAAATGAACGATTTTTGGAAAAACAAATGACTTGGGAGATTTGAAAATGGCAGTAATAGATTGATGGGAGACGAGTGATGAAGGACGAGGAATAATGGTGGCCATAACCCATTTATTTTTCACTATTTCACTGTGTTCTCAAGGTTTATGTGTTGTCCCAATTCACTTAAAAATACAACACTTGGGCTGTGTTCCAATTTGCGTACTTTGCGAAGTGGACTCCACTTTGTGCACTACACGCTCCACGAAAGGGGCACAAATTTCCAGCAGAGAGGTGCTGTTCCAAACGGAATACTCTCCATCCCACCCTCCATCAATATCACCAGATATACTAAAAAGTAAAATCACACGTGATTCCTAACGCATTACAGGGACAGCTAACCTGGCGGGCCATAACAAACGAATTGTCCGAGCACGCCGTTAGGCAGTACATGGGTCTGGGCAAATCAGGCAGACGTTGCACGTAATCATATAGAGGCTGACCAATTAAATTATTTGAATCAAGACGTGGGCGGAGTTTGGGTGATGCTAGACGAGGGCGGAGTTTGGTTTGGTTGGCACCTACTGCAATGTGACTGAATGACAAGATTTGATTGACACTTTTTACATGTTTTTCGACCATCGTTTTACCAGATCCAATGAGCATTCTAATTGCCTGCGATGTATGGACAATTCTTGGCTCTGGCTTGTCAGGTTACAACATTTTCTGGCAGAGAAGTGCTGTTCCAAACGGAATACTCAAACTAAACGGAAATAGCAGCCGCGTGACATCACGTCATTCCACTCCCCTGTCATTATCACCTGATATACCAAAAAGTAACCTCACACGTGATTCCTATTGCATTACGGTGACAGTTCACTAAAATAAGATACAAATGAAACGTTTTTTTATTTGATTAATTTGGCGTTGAAGCTGTCACAACGTTGCCTTGTGTCTTCGGTGGTCATTCTTTGTTGTGAAAATCTTTGCCGGTGTGGTCCCGCCCCTTCCGCTATGTAGTCAAAAGTGACCAAGGAAGGCATGAAGTGTCCATTGTCGTGCACTTCAAATTTTCAACTTTTGGCAGTTCCCAGTGCCATCCGAGTAGGCCTACCATCCGGGTTAATTTTGCCACTATTGAATTGGAACAGCACTATGCTCTCCAATGGAGGTGGAATTGGAGCAGACCCTTGGTGACAATGAATTGTACACAAAAATCCATTGTCGAGCAAACTGCTTCATTATTATCCACCCATCACAGGGCAGAGGGAAAGGTGTTTGTCACCTGTGTTTGAGAGCGTTTTTTCAACAACACATAAGCTCCCTCAAGGCCCATTCATACCTCACGGATAGGGTGTATTGTCCTAAAGTGGGCCACTGCCTAATGTGGGACACCTAAGCTCCAGTGGCTCTGGCTCCTCCCTAAACTAATGAATGTCAGTGAAACTATGGTAAAAGCAAACTATGGTAATGCGTCTAACATTAGGTTCAACTGTTCAACACTACATTCCACTGCCCCACATTAGGCAACTGACTGTCCCGCATTAGGAATCTGGAATAAATGGCCGACATTAGAGCAATCCATCCTATGTGTGGAGCTCTCAGTCCGTCGATGTTGTTTGTATTTTGACACGGATCGGGGGATTTCACGATTACGGACGAACAGATGAATTCAGAGCAGTACCACCGGTAAAAGGTGGAATCGATATTGAGGGTTTTTTTTTGCAAAATGCCACCAAAGTCACAAAATAACACAAAAAGAAGAGGAGAGACCTGTGGAGTTGGTACATAATTATCCGCACATTTATGATGTGTCGTGTCCTGGGCACCGGGACAAACAAAACTTTTTCAACAAAATAGTTTTCAACAAATAATGGAGTCTCTAGGAATGTCCAGCAAGGTTGTGAAATCAAAATTGCAATTAGAGAAAGATATATGCGTGCCCACCGCAAAGGCATCAACGCGGTTAATCATTTTTGTGTGGCCGTCAATTCTGCCTCTTAGAGCAAATATTATGTTATTGCACACTTTAACATAAGAGACAGACGGATATATGGGGGTGACGACGCATAGAACGTATAGACCGAATACGTACGTGATAAGCCACAGGTAGGGTATGAATGGGCCTCAAGTCCCAAGTCCTTAGGAATTGAAAAACAAAGTGGTCTGGGCCAGTGTCTTTGTCGCCTCTAGCTCGAGACAAGACAACAGAGCCCAAAAAAGCGTCTCTTCCTCTGTCGCACCAGTGGGAACGGTGTCAGGTTCAGCAAGCTGCTGTCGTCTGCCCGGGGATGAAAGCACATGAGAGTTTAAAGCAGGGCTTTGAACCGGTTCAAGGGACAAAAACGGAAACTGGGAACTTTTTCTATTTTCCAGGGAACAGAAGCAAAACCAGAAACGTTATTATTCTTTATATTATGGAACAGGAATTATTATTGTTATTTTAAAATAATGGTAGCCGGTTATTCCGTTTTTATTTCGTTCCTCAAAGTTTTTGCTGCAACGCGGTCTGGGTATGTGCTAGGGGTATGTGGTAGGAGGTTAGGGTTAATTGTTAGGTTATGGATTAGGGCTAGGGTTTTGGAGGGAGTCTAGCAAAATAAGCAGATCGTTTTTTGGATGTAAACTTTACATGAATTTAAGGAATGCAGAGGTTTCGAAATGCAGGCGTGAAACCGTGAGATCACTTCCCCTCACCAACATGAGTATGCTGCAGGTCTGCTCCCCGCACTCTCGCCCCCCCTCCAACCTCCCCCCTCACACTAGCCCCGTCATTAAAATGGAAAATAGTGCTTTAATCCCAAAAAATATATAATTATTAATGATTTAATAAATTATGTGCAAGGAAAATTAATATTTTTTACTTTAATTACCATCCACAATGTCTATTTCATTAACTGGAATCATTGCAATGACTGCAAATCTCAAACAACGCTGTGGTGTGTGTGCCTTCTGGTGGCCTACCTTGGTTCTTCAGTGGTAAAGGCATGGTCTCCCTGAGGTTACTGAGAAGGTTCTTCATTTCCCGCATGTCTCTGTGCAAACAGAGGTCACAGGGTCAAAGTTCACAGAACTCGTCTCATGCCTTGGCGCCCCATGACCCGTTTATGGCGTCGACGCAGTGGCAAGGTCGTTCCAAATCCGTAGCAAGCATCGTGGTCATTACATCCACGCCACTGTGCGTTTCTGTGATATAACTAGAGTTATGCAGTCGGCACCGACTGCTAAAGGGATATCCCCGAAACGCGATAGATGCATTTTCTTCTAACTCTTTTGTTGCTTAAGGATGATTTACTTTTTATTCTTTTGTTGTGCAGGCCAAAATGTCATTGTAGAGCCCTTCTGGCTGTGATGTCGTATTATATGCTACTGGTCAGTGGTGGTGACTGTGATGTCATAAAGGATCCGCTGTGGATGCAGAGCTGCCCGAGCCGGTGGCGGCTAGTGCAAAACCACTACCAATTAACATATGTTAATATATACATATATATGTATATACATTATATATAATTAACATATGATAATATAACAATCTAACAATATATCTACTATGACACCTATCCCCAGCCCCTGTTGCTCTCACTGCATTCTGTGAACTTTCTCTTTCCCATGTGATCTGATTCTAACCTATCATGAGTTAGTGTGTGTGTGAAGTTCATCCCGCAGCACCACCTGGTGTCATTTTACATCCGTTACACTAGCTAGAAGATCCTACGTTTCTATGTTGTTGATGTCCGTGGCCACCAGCCAGCAGAGCTGTGGACAGTCGGTGGGCGTGGACGAGGTGTCCTCCAGGATGGGGGTGTCGGAGCCCTCGTCCACCTTGCTGTCCACCCGCGCTGCTCCACCCGACACGCTGTCCACCCGCACGGCTGCACCCGACTCTTTGCCTGTGAGAGGGCGCCAACGTGACACACACAACGTGAGTACAGTGGTTAGGTAATGCATCATCAGGGAAAAACATTGATAATTTACTAACCTCAAATGAAATAAAACTAGCCTGGCAAGCCAGAACAAATGAATCGTCCACGCATCACACGCGACTAGAATGAACATTTGGTCTGGATTAAGCAGTCTAAAAAAAAGTTTTAAAAAGTGTCAATCAAATGAAGTTATCAAATCACAGCTCATTAGTCGCGTCAAGTGGCATGGAGGCGCATGCCTCGATTCGAACATGGCCCGCCTTAATGGGGCACTGATTGGATCACCCGAACGTGGAGAAGAATCTAATTTGTATGCCTGGTTGGTCCAGATACACCAGACCATCACGAGCATTTGTTAGTTCTGGCTTGCCAGGCTAAAATAAGCCAGTAGATTGCCTTCAAACTATTGGCTGTGCAGCCTTTCAGTTCAATGAATGAGCGACCATTTGACTTGAGTTTGAGTCAGCTATGACCATTGGTTGTGTTGTGCTTTGGGTCAGTGGCGAACCGTGAACTTTACAGCTGGGCCTTCACCCCAGCCCTCACTGCCAAAAAAAAAAGTAATAATTGCGGTGAAAAATGTGCAATGAGTTGAAAGTGAACAGCAGTCATTTAAGAATGACTAGGATGTTAACAAATAGACCATGACAACAATAACATTATGTGCCCAAAAAAACATCAACATTAAATACGCAGTTTGCATGTAAAAAAATAAATACCACCAATAAAGTGTTTCTAAGGGGAATCGAACCACAAGACTTTGGCCAGAGAGAGCTATACAGGCTGCTGAACTGAGAGCAGCCAGAGCACGTTCTATTGTCATGCATAATGGTGGAAAGACACCGTTTTCTATGATTAAAACTATCTACACACGCGGGAAATATAGAGAGAAGACAATATTATGATAAACATTGCACATTCGCCAATGTGCACTTGTCCATTGCATCCGTTTAAAACTGACATATTAAAGTATCAGTATTAAATTATTAGACATGTACTTTGACTCAACGGTGGCCCATTGTGTTCAAAGTAATTAAATAATTCAAAAGGTGAATACATTGAAACGATGGGGACCCACTAATGTAAAAAAAAAGATTTGATAGAAAGAAGTAAA
>OMKY01220297.1:0-12889 GCA_900302395.1 Bregmaceros cantori
TAAAAGTACATCCAAAGCAAAAGTTGTACCAGGTTTTGCTTCCAGCCGGATTCTTGCCACCCGACTGATGAGCTGTGCTCAGTAGATTCACCAGGTTTGTAGCTGGATTGATACTCCAGCCATCGGACAAAGCACTTTTTAGACAAAGCTACCAGGAAAAATGCCAACTTCATTGTCATGTCAAGTATTTTTTTTTTGGCGCAAACACCATTTTGTCATTTTGTTGACAGCATTGGTGTGAATGAGAAAGTGGGGACGAGCGGACCTGCAGTATATCACCGTGATTCGAAGCGATCTCGCGGCTCTTGTTAGAGTTAATTTCTAATCATAGATCAATATCTAATCATAGCTTTAATACAACCAGAATAAAATATTAGAATATACATCATATTAATAAAAGCCGTTCAGGTATATTAAAAAAGTATTAATATATAATATTAATATTACTAATTAAATCTTAACCAAAACAATATGGTTGTGTAATGAATAACTGATATAGACTTACATAATAGAATTAATGATAAATGGACCCAATATTCACTAGACTCAGTCACTGCAGGGTGCTGCCTGTAGGAGGGGGCCGATGCTATCCACGGCATCTGGTCCATGTCGATAAGAGATTACTTGGAGTAAAAAGTTGAGGCAACCAGAGAGAGGGGGCTTTTTGGACTGGGAGGAGAGAGAGAGAGGACAGAGACGAGGGTGGGGGGCACAGCGGAACTCCGGGTTACTCCAACAGGTAATCATAATCTAAAATGATCATGTTACTAGAGAGGGCATTAGTATATTCGGTTATAGGAAAGCATTCTGGCTGATTTGGTTTAATCAATCCCCTGTTTAATACTTTACACCAATATGGAACATCTGATTTCATGTCTAACAAAATGATCTGTTTGACCTTTGATTCTACTTTTTCTTACAACTAAATGTAAGCATTAAAATAACGATAAAATGTACGCTGTCCCATGTGGGACAGCGTTAGAGAAACTGGTTAGAGAAACTAGCGCAAATATGTCAACAGCACATTAGACGACAAATTATCTTTAAGGCTTTTCGCCTCTGGGTGTGATGTGCTTTGATCCTGTTAATAGGATTTCAAGGTAAATACATCACTTGTATAAATGAATGTATTACTTTCCGCATCAAAATTATGCAATCGTACAATGTATAACAATATATATAGCAGAATCAGAATCACTTTATTGCCAAAATTGTGCCACACACAACATGGAAATTGATTTCGGTCATCTGTTCACCCCCTGGTACAACAAGTAATAAATCAACAATACACAGAAACAGTGCAACACCAATGGAGGTATTAAGTGTAGTACTGACAGCATGATAGCAATATTAACAAGGGAACAGTAGCAATGTAATATTAAATAGTATCAGTAAAAGTAACAATGTAATACAAATAGAGTAATACAAATAGAGTAATACGCTGGGCACATCCAATTAGGAACAAAAAGGCAAAAAACACGGAAAGTACCAAGGAGCAACTGACCGATGTCGCCAAACTCTGCGCCATCTTGCAATAATTTAGTTTTTCAGGGATACACCTTTAGCAGTCGGGATGACTGCTTAGGCTTAGTTTTCTCTTGGCAATATTGTGATATAAAGAAGTGGATCTCGCCCCAGACTAGTCCTAAAAGCTAAGGTTAGCGGTGTGCCTTGCAGATCTTCTGGGCTCTGGGCACGGTGTTTGAAGTCCTCCTAGCCATCATGGTGATGCCCACCCTGGGTTGGCGCTGGCTGCTCGTACTCTCCACCATCCCACTCTTCCTCTTTGTGCTCCTCTGCTTTGTGAGTAAAGTTTTTTTTTATTTTTTAGTGACAGGCATAGTGTGAAAAGGAGGGGGAGTAGTGGGGAGGCGAGAGAGTGGGGAAGCAGACCTGCAGAATACTTACTGTATGCTGGAGACTGGAAGTCTGGATCTCATGATGGCTGCGTGTGCTGTGAGACACAAGTCACAGGCACAAGAGTGTATGGCGCTGGATGAAGCGGTCTAACCGACTGCCTTAATTTTGTATATGGTGTGACTGTGATATAACATATTTTGGTGTACCTTGAAAAATCAATTAGTGCAACTCTTCAGTCAGGTGGATCTGCTATTCAGTGACAACACCTGCGCAGATAGAACCAAAATGTGACACGACTTTGAAACCGTAATTGCTCACCCCTCCCGCTGTCTCTCTCTGCCCAATGTTGGTTCAGTGGCTTCCAGAGAGTGCCCGCTACGACGTGCTGACCGGACACCAGGAGAAGGCCCTGGAAACTCTGAAGAGGGTGGCCAATGACAATGGGGTGCCCATGCCCCTGGGGAGGCTGGTGGCCACTCGGCAGGTGGGCATAATTCACTGAGCATGTAATGTCTTAGCCTGGCGAGCCAGAAGCAACAAATTGTCCACGCATCCCACTAGACAGTACATTGGGTCTGGGCAAATCAGGCAGACGTTGTCATGCCCCCGCACCGCTTGTCCTACCTACTGCACTGTGAATGGATAACACGATTTGACTGACATTTTTTAAAAGTTGTTTTTTGGGCGGAAGCACCATTTTTCTTTTCTTTTTTTAAAAATGTTTTTTTCCAGCCCATTCAGGCTGTTTTTTCCAAGCTTTATTTATTAGGGTTAGCGGAAACAGGTGAAGATGGGGTGCAGACATGCAGGAAATACGTCGGTGGCGAGATTCGAACCACCTACTCACCGCGCCATTGAGGCATATGTGTGCTTTCCAGCGCTCTGCCTAACCTACTGAGCTACTGGACAGCACCCATTTTTCATTGTTTTTATTGAGAGGCAGCGACAGGATTAAACTGGGAGGCCGGAATGCTCGGCACTGCTCGAACAGTGGTCTGGGGGACGCGCTCTCTAGCCGCTCGGCCACCGTGCGCCTCCTTGATTGTCACTTTCTCGTTGCGTTAAGCATCATCGCGCATCGTTTCTTCAAATGGAACCCTAAATTACCGCAATCTGACGATACAAAAAGACGCTGTGTTGCTTGGCTGACGAGAAGACCTGACCATCGGCTGCATTCCGGACGGAGTGTCTTCATTACATTTCCATTCAGGTTCCATTCAAGTTACGTAAAATATTTGTCAAATGAGTAACGGGTAAATTTAGTAGTATTTTAATGCCTTTCCTTGGAGTTGGTGCGTCTGAGAGAGATGCCTCACGATGCTGCTTGTAGAACCCCGTGACCACGTATGGACGAATGGGGTGGCTGTGCAGCCGCGCCGGTCGACATGCGTACTGGGAGCGCCTGTCGAGGCCCCTCTTACTATGTATAACGAGCTCCTCCGCAACCAATGCGATGCGCTTGGAAGCGGACTCGAACACAAGTGACGTAATCGCTCGTCCCCAATTCTCCCTGATTCTCATGTGTCTGTCCTTGATGGTATGTGTATACTTATCTGTCGTTTTGCAATGTGTGACAGGAGAGTCGGGGAAAGTTCCGGGACTTGTTCTCGTCTGATTTCCGCTTCACCACAGCACTGCTGTGGTTCATATGGTAAGTGTAAAGAGTATGGACACATTGTTAATAAGTTCATACTTGATGTTAATGTAATCCATACGCATTTCTTGCAAAACACAAAATATGCCATACACTCTTATAGACTGTTGAGCCAAAACCAACGCATCATCCGTGCATCGCACATCGCTATATACTTGCATTGGGTCTGGGAAAATCCAAGTCGCCGTCGGTACGGAATCAGAGTTTGTACGGGCTACACGAGACGTAGGCAGACTTTGGTTGTCACGCCTCCACACCGCTTGTCCCACTTACTGCGTTGTGATTGGATAACGCGATTTGATTGACACAAATCAAATCGATTGACCCAAAGTTTTCCGACCAGACTCAAGGCCAGCGTCTAGCAATGTGCGATGCGTGGACGATGCATTGGTTCTGGCGTGCCAGGCTAACATTCTTCATCTGCATGTCCTGTCTAGGTTAAGTTCTCCAACAACTTTGTAAAGTTGATCTGCATGTTCCATGTCCGGTTCTCCAACAGCTTCTTGATGTTGCAAGCATGTTATCTACACTCCAGTCTGCAGCACTGTCTTTGGGTCATCTTTTTCCAGCGCTCTCCTTGAAGTTAACCTTCATGCTCCTGATGTTGGTCTCCATGTTCTCTGTGTGTGGGTCAGGTTCTCCAACGCCTTCTCATACTATGGCCTGGTGCTGCTTACCCCTGAACTCTTCCAGAGGACCATGGCCTGTGGAGGTGGCCGCACACTCACCCTTTTTCTTTCTGTAAAACTATATATTTTTAATGCTTTCAAATTAAATTCCCCTCAAGGTGGGTCGACGACATATTTTGAATTACATAATATAAAGAAGAAAAATCCATTTTTTGTTTCTTGAAGCACAAAAGCCAGAATCTACATTATACGCCTTCAAGTAATTTTGACATCACGTTGTCGAGATGTAAGTTTGTAACAGCCTAATATGTTAGTAGGTACATCAAGGCATGCATAGAATAGCATAGGATGTATAGAATAATATGAATCTGTGTGTAGTTACAATCTATGTACCTCCCTCTAGAATCGGAGGAGAGCAGTGCCGAGCCGCGCTGCAGTCTGGAGTGTAGACACCTCGACTCGGACGACTACAAGGATTTACTGTGGACCACCCTGTCCGAGTTCCCGGGTCAGACA
The DNA here is from genome assembly GCA_900302395.1 of Bregmaceros cantori. NCBI lineage: Eukaryota > Metazoa > Chordata > Actinopteri > Gadiformes > Bregmacerotidae > Bregmaceros > Bregmaceros cantori. The sequence goes on from OMKY01220297.1 coordinate 4,660, forward strand.
TTTAACCCTTTTGGTGCCACCAAAAACATGTTCTAGTTAACCTGCTCCAGTCAATGCCCCAGGCCAAAGCCCCCGGGCGCTGCGCACATAGCTGCCCACCGCTACTCAGGGATGGGTTAAATGCGGCGGAAGAATTTCACTGTACATGTATGTATGTGTGACGACATACAGTATCTTAATTCTTAACTGGAAGCTTTACAGAGAAAACATAGGCTTATTGCCAAAAACACCAAAAGATTTTCTGAAAACACGTTTTGAAGTTTCCATGGTCGAAATCCTCATCTTCACATTATTAGCTTTTATGTTGCAATATTATTTGTACAGAATATTTGGCCAACATTCAAACATCACTGCATATGTATTACTGTGAAAATGGTTGGCAATCGAGGGGATAATGCTAATTAACCCCAGCTAATGAGGATTAGTTGTGAGATTTGGGCAATTTAGATTGTAGCAAAGTATTGTCGGAATACTTTGTCTAGAAGTTGCGTTTATGCTAAATACTGCCTGGCAGTATGATTGCAAATGGAGCAAATGTCATTCAATCAGGAATTGTACAAATTGGTAATGGAGAAGCACCTCATACTGGGCTGACACGTCATGACATGTTCAGGCCTGTTGGTGATGCTGTGGGCCATTGACTCGCTGGGCCGGAGGAAGACCATGGCCCTCTGCTTCTTCGTATACTCACTGTGCATCCTGCCGCTCTTCGCCTGCGTGAGCAGGTAACCACTTCCCATTACCTCGGCATAGACAACATTCTCTTGTCTTTGAAAACAAGCAGAGATGGTAAACGTACCCAGATTTCTTACTTGAGTGAAATATTTGTAAAAAAAAAAAAGAAATAAAGTACAAAGTACTGATCCACTAGACTTCTCCACTACAAAAAACTGAACACACAGTTCGGCGCATCTCAGTTAAGTTTAGTTCAGGTAAAGGGGAAAGTGTTTCCACTGTTCTTAACGCGGCCATGTGGGGGTGGTGCTGATTTTTAAAAAATAATCAATTGTGATACGCCTGTGCTCACCCCCACCCATGCGTGTGTGACACCCCTCCCCACGCATGGGCGTCGGCGTAGTGCATTCATTAACACATGAATTCACAACAAACGTGGCCACCAACGGCCGCATTCCAGACCCACACCTCAGTGGGTTCTGAGCCCTGGTGTGGCCTGGCCGATTTGCACTTGCGGAGAAGCGATTTTCAGGGTGGATGTGCATGTGCACACTGCGCCGTGCTAGCCTTAAGTAAGCCTGTGAAAAAGGGGCTATATATACTCAAGGTAAAAAGTAAACCTCTGAATCTAAAATCTAGTCCAAATAAAGTATCTTGTTTGCAAAGGCATCTCTGCAAACAAGCATGTCTTGCAAAGACAAGAATGTTTTCGACAAACATTTTTTGACAGAATTGAAGTATTAATGTTACCTTAAATCATTAGCCATTACTTATTGAAATTGAGGCTCAGTGGTGACTGGGTGCGTGTGATGTCTTCCGCAGGACTTCCATGACCGTGTTGATCTTCATCGCGCGGGCCTTCATCTCCGGAGGGTTCCAAGCGGCATACGTCTACACACCAGAGGTGCACTGAGGAGTATCTGTACTTTTAGAAGTATTTATTTCTTGTACTCAGTCGATTTTCAACACACATATCAGTGTTGCCACTCGTTACTTATTCCGAAACACCATAGTTACTTTTTATATGTAGACTATATGAATATATTCTATTTTTTTGTGCAACACCACACATGCACGAGAACTAGAGGGGGTCTTATATTGGTGACTATCTTCCCCTGTTGTTGATTTAGAGAATGTACCCCTTTCTGTTAATTCTCTATGTGGGCGTGTGCTTGATAAAAACTCTCTATGTGTGAGAATGGGTGGATATGAAATGAATAAGCAGGAGTTGATGTAGAATAAATCCCTGATTACATTAATGTGAGACTATAACATACCCCGTGTCACGGTTTGTCGAGTAAAAGGACCCATCAAGTACCATCTCCCAGCCATTGAGGAATCCAGTGTTGTACCCGAACTTGTTCAAAGAACGATAGTTCGTGAACTCCTTCATATTTTAGGTGAACGTAAATAAGACGTTCAATTATGCTTGATGAACGTGTAATTATGAATTATTTTGACGTTATTGGCCAGAGCTATATTTTAGTAAAGAATTTGTTCATATGGGAATTCAAAAGCCTTCCGAGCACAGCAATAAAGCAAAAACAGGTTCCAAACTGCATCGTTTCTATCCACCTCTGAGAATCTAACCGAGCAGTTAAATATTGTCAGTTAAATATTGTCTTTTGTTCTGCTTGAACACTGTCAATAATGTTGACAAAGTATAGCTGACAGCAATGTTAAAAAAGAATGAAAAAAAAAAAAAAAATGTTAATTTTGGGGGACCACCTGTTCATAGTTCAAAATCATGACCTATGAATGATGAATGAACAAATTCATTTTACAAAGACTGAACTGACATTTGAACAAGTTCATGTTGAAAGTGAACTTTCCCAACACTGGAGGAATCTTTCGTTCAAGATTGTCAGTAGAGTAGTCACCATCATCATAACATCTGTTGACAAATACGGGTGAATCCCTACTAGGATCACCGAGCCACCAGCTGACACGCTCCACCAATCTCTCCTGACCCATCTCTCTGACCCACTCTCCTCAAACCTCTTTTTCACTCCCCTTTAGTAAGCCTTTACTCATGATCATCCATAACCAGAGATGGCAAGTAACAAAGTACAAATACTTAAGTACAAGTTTTTTCATGTATCTGTACTTTTAGAAGTACTTTTTCCTATGATGACTTTTTACTTGTACTGAGTACATTTTTAGCAAAAAATATCTGTACTTCTACTCCTTACTTTTCCCAAACACCGATGGTAGGGATATGTATAGAGTGAATGAGCCAGTAGGGGGCGGTATTGCCAACCAATGTTAATTTCAATGGGCAGTGGTATTTAATTGGTTTTTAACAATGTATTCAAACATTGTAAAACTGGCATTGAAAAAGTGCATTTTATTTATGATTTAATTTTTTACTTTGTACTTTATACTTACTTTTGAGGCAATTTCAGAGGCTATACTTTTTACAGTGAGTTGTCGGGGCTGGTCAGAAAATAATTGATGTCTCACTATACCCTATCAAAGACCTGTTAATTGACAGGACCAGGAAGAGGACGGACAGGATTGCTGCTGACCCCCAAACCCTCCCCCCTCCCTTGGCATCTCACTTCTTCACACCCCTTCCCTCTGGCGCTAGATGACCTTTCCTACTAGGACCACCAGACTTACAAACCTTCTATGCTTCTGACGCATAGCCTCTGCAACCGTCATATCTGTCTCTGTGTGCGACCATGCCCCCTGCGCAGAGGTTCTGCAACCTTTGCCGCGCACCTCAAAAAAATCCTGACTGCGCGTCAGACGATTGCAAACCCACGCAGACCTCAAGGAGAAGTGCGCAGAAATAATCAGCTGTGATTGGTCCTTGACATGCCTTTCCGGCTGTCTGTGTTGTCGTTTCGGTACCGGTGCGCGCCATTTTTAAAAACTTAGGAGCAACTACACTACAATGGACAACTTCAACGAAAGTATATATAATATATTATAAATATAAATATAAAAATAATAATATAAACACTTCCGCCGAGATGTTCCGCTGGAGGTCTTGCGAGTTGTGTGCGAGTGTAATCTGGCCTTTATGAGCACCACAACTCTGGACACTTTTGCAGCACTTCAATTCATAAATTCACAGAACCCCTTGTTCAATTGTTATTAGTATTATTATTACTATTATGTTGTATTCACCAGAGTGTGTAGTGTGTCCAAATCCCATGTGTATATTGCTTGCAATTCCACCGTGGCGAAATAAAGATGATTGTGATTGACTTCTGGACAGGTGTATCCCACGGCTACCAGGGCGCTGGGTCTGGGCAGCAGTAGTGGGATGGCCCGGGTGGGGGCCCTCATCACTCCGTTTGTCGCCCAGGTAAGACAAGACGCTCTGACCATGGACCACTGAAGCTGCCTACTGTTTTTCCGCACTGTACGGCGCACTGTTGACAAATGTACCATTTTCAAACTCTAGAGTTTGAAAATTAATCAGTGAATCGATGATAATTGATTATTGAGTTGGCAACTAAATGAAACGCCAAAACACAGACTGTCGGGTCATGGAAATGGTTTTGCGTCTGCCGCGGCAGATCCCTCGTGTTAACGTGATAACTTGTGAACGGATGTATGGATTTGTCCCAGATTCGGTGTGTCAATGTTCCAGGGTAGGTTCATAACCTATTTAGATTCTGGAGGCCGGCACTTTCAAGATGCCCCAAAGCAACACAAAGAATACACACAAAGAATACAACGATAGCAAGTACGCTTGGGTAAAAAACCCAAGTTATAAGTTGACACGCAAGAGTAGACTCTTTCTTGCCAATACTAAGTTATTTTTTGGGGCGCAAGGGCCGTTTTCATTCTTTATTGAGAGCGATAGTGATAGGATTCAATCGGAAACTGGGATGAATAGTCGGGGCGGTAGGACATTGCAGAAAAGCCAGAGAGGGGATTAGAACCAGCAGCACTGCTCAACTGGTGTCTGCGCGCTCTATAACCACTCTGCCATCGCACGCCCACTAAAATGGAAAGCTTATAGTGTAATCTGCCGTAAGTGGACCCAGTTAAACTTTTCACCGTTTTTCACGGAGATTTTTCACCATTTGATGCACATTTTGGACTAGGAATATTTCATGTTTCATGTTAATAATCATTCTGATTTGGGAATGGTAAAATGTACAGTCATCGATTATCTGTAAAAAATGTAAAAATGGCCGATGTAGTCATCTTCAAAATATTTTCACTTCATATAACACTGAATGTAATGTAATGCATGTGTTCAAGTAAAGGGTGGATTGCCCTGATGTGGTGTGGGACCTTTTACCGTCTAGCGATGCGTGGACGATGCATTGGTTCTGGCTCGGCAGCCTACCACATGGGTATTCCCTTTCTTTGTTTTGTGTGTGCACCTGCCCTTCAGGTGCTGTTGGAGTCTTCGGTCCAGTTGACTCTCTCCGTGTACTGCTGCTGCGCTCTGCTGGCTGCCATGGCTTGCTGCGCCCTGCCCATCGAGACCACAGGGCGTGCCCTGCAGGAGTCCAGCCAGCGAGACTGCGGTCAGGAGATGACGGAGGGACACCGCCCCCGTCAGGGCTCTGATCCGCACTCCAGTTTTCAGACCTGAGGCTGCACCCGCTTCAGGGGCGTGTTCGCCATCGTCTACCAGTTCCGCACAAATGCAGTGCTGCGCATACATCATTTTCACAGCTCAACAGATTTTCGTGTGGCGACAAATTGTGAACGAAGTCGCTTCGATGTGCTTCACGGAATAAGTCATTTGATTTGAATTTTGAGTGACCGTATGTACCTACAATAATCCAGTCATTTGTAAAACATTTTCACATACATTCACAAACATTGTAATCAGCAAACTTGGTAAGCCTTAAACGAAGGTTATTTTAGGAACTTTAGCTACTTGGTGGCTAAAGCACTGGGTCTCATTTTGGAATTATTAATCCTGCAGATGGAGTGTATCAGTTTGGGTATTCCAAGAAGCACAGTAATTCAGATTCATGACTGCATCACAACTCATGGTAGCTGCCATGCTGGCTCATCGGCGCTCCATGGCCAGAGCCATGTCAATGGTGAAGCATGTGAGTTATCCCCCAAAAAATTAAATGTGTCCATCTTCTCATACAACACGCAAATACTACTCCAAGTAGTCTGGTCACATGTTCTTCCGGACCAATGGGATGACTGTTTTCACTCGCAAGTCCGAGCCGGATGAGTAAATGGAATGTGTTGTGCAGATGATTAAATCATGAGTTTGTGGGGCACAGATCACATTCGGGTGTGTAGTACTTCCCAACATCCTTTTTTAATAATGTGGTGGCTGTGTGCTCCCACTAAATAAATCTCCAAAAAAATCTTAAAAACACCACCACCCAGTGACTGACACCGGAAGGCCTCTTGATCTCTGCCATTTTGCCGGAACTGCCTGCTGAACTTCTACAGGACCTAGCGGCAATCGTATTCCCAGATTGTCATCTCCATGAGTGCACAGTGTACACAAAAAAATAGTATCACATCCGTCATAACACTGTACCCACACTTTTTGGTAACCACACGGCTACCTGGACACGCAATAACTAACAGAGATGTTGGCTTCCGTTGACCTCTTTTACCACCTCTTGGCCGTGTGGCTGATTTCCGAGTGCCGCTTAGATGTGCTTAAGCATGAATAGGCCATAACGCACCTGCCCTGTACACATTCCCACAACACGTCATTATCACTGGCTGTTTCCGTAATAGAAATGGCTGTCCAAAGACAAATTCCTGCATCAAATGGCCCAGATTGCTCCACTCCAGTTCTCAGCTACATGCACTGAACTGGAAATGTTGCAGTGAACCCACAATGCATCACTGAAGGAATGCAGAGAGCTAAAAATTGGTCTTCAGTTCTGTCATGTTGTCAGTTTTTTTTTTTTTAAATTGGGTATTGATGGTGAGCTCATGAACCAAAAGTTGATGTGCCCCCAGCAAGCCCGACGCAACATTCCCAGAGACACACAAACGATAAGAAAAACATTTTGTTGGCTGGAACCAAGTTCAATATTCAAGCTACATCGCGTGGCTTACCGACATGTGTACAGGCAAATTCTTCCACAGCTGGCACCTGAGCACAGATATGTATTACTGTTACACATATTTTTATTGCAATCTCGGCCGTAATTGAAGCACGGCCAACATTTCAGGTTCTTTTGTCATGTGTTATTTGTATCTATTGTAAATGTAATGACGTCAATGTGCTTAATGATGGAAGACAATGTGAATATCTCTTGTTTTTATTGTAATGATTCCCACAATTTGTCTATGCATTTGATTTTGCAATACAACATGGTGTAACTTGGGACGTGTGTTGTCAGCGATTGTCTTCCAATTTGCGTACCACTTGCTGGAGGAAATTAAATAGATTCCGCAAAGAGATATTACAACTGCAGCATAATAAGATGTGATCCTTGCAATTAGAAAGGTTCTTGCTGTTGAGTCTTTGCTCCATATACCACAGTTTGGAATGTGTGTATGAATGCCAATGGGACATGGTTAGCATTAAATCCGATTTTGGCGAATTATTTGCCGTGACGTAAAGTGCGGATCCCAAAAACAATCCGCTTATTTTGTTAGGGTCCAAAACCCTAGCCCCTAATCCCTAACCTAACCCCCAAACTTAACCCTAACCTCCTACTACATACCCCTAACCTAACATTAACCCTAAACTTAACCCTATCCTCCTACCACATACTCCTAACCTTAACCTAAACGTAACCTAACCCAACCCTAATCTTGACCCCAATCCTAACCTTAACCCTAATCCTAACCTTAACCTAACCCTAATTTTACATAGCTGCAAATAATACGCCAAAATTATCTGATTTAACATAGGCCAACGGGACATGGGACCTGAAAACTAGGCGTTATGCCTTGCTTGCTAGTGAAATTGCCTGAAAAGTGAGTTGGCTGCCAAAATTTGACTCTCAAAACGGGCCCAGCAGTCTGAATTAAGACATTTTTATTAACTCGCAAGCACATATTTTTTTCAGAAAGAAGAGATCCTCTGCTTTATATAAGATGTTTGGATATAATGATTGGTGGTCATTCAAACATCAGTGCAAATTGCGTTACCGCTAATAAAATAATACACATAATAGATAATAAATAGAATACACATAATAGAAAAATAAATTCTTTGCTCAAGAACAGATTGAACTTTTTTTTATTTGTATTTTGGAAGACTTCGCTATTCGTGATCATCCCTACTTGCAAAGAAGACCATCATTCCTACTTGCAATGATCATTTCAGTGTTACTAAACAGAGCAATCCATGATTTTTGATTAACAATATTGTATTTTTGTACTATTTCAGCAACAACTTTTTTTCAATTTATTTTTTTCAGCGTTTTTCATCATTAAGGATGCGATTAGTGAGGGGGGTAGACGAGGGGAGAACTCGTGGCAATGTGGGTGCATTAGGTGCGTTGTCCATAACCACTCCGCCAACAACACCCCCTAGCGACAACTGTTTTAACACTAAAAACGCTGCACTGATGTTTGAAAGTCGATCAAATATTCTTTATGAATGATATCTAAACACAACAACTAATAACGAAAGAAGAGA
>OMKY01220311.1:0-13597 GCA_900302395.1 Bregmaceros cantori
TATACTCACATTTATAATTATTTGTTTTTGTTTTGGAGCGTGCGTCGTCTTCTTCTACGTTTTAATTAGTGTCATGCGTCTCGCAATGCATTATGGGTTATATTTCTCTGTCTAGGGTACACGCGATGCTCACTACATTTCGCGGTGCATTGTGGGATACTTTCAGTGCCCTATCTAGGGCACATGGAGAATTCGGACACCCCTACAAAATGGCGTGCGCCCCATATAGTGCCCTATATGGGGGTTAGGGGGCGATTTCGGACACAGCCACTGCTTCTGTTTGTGGTTGGTGTTGTTGCTGAACTTGAGTGTTGGTCTTGCCTGAAGTCAAATTCCATGCTTGTGTGGAACCGTTAACGAGCAATTGAGATGTGTTAATCTATGACGATGTTTTAATCTAATAACTACACCAAGTCGTGAACAGAGATGGCAAGTAGCGAAGTACAAATACTTAAGTACTGTACTTAAGTAAAAATTTGAAGTATCTGTACTTTTAGAAGTACTTTTTTCTGGGACTACTTTTTACTTGTACTGAGTAAATTTTTAACAAAAATATCTGTACTGGTACTCCTTACTTTTACCAAAACAGACTCGTTACTTTTTCTCCTTTTTGCACATTGACAGGGTAGGATAACATGCATAATATGAACCAGTAGGGGGCGGTGATGCATCGAGTACAGTCCCAGTTATTAATTTTTTTGAAAAGTGGTTTTCATTTAGTCCTGAGATATAAGCTAATTTTGGCTAGGTTGTTAGTCATTTATTCAAACAATAACAATGACAAACTAACATTGAAAAAAAATGCATTTTACATACAATTTTCTTTTTAGTACTTTTTACGTTTTGAGTACATTTCTGAGCATGTACTTTTAACTCTACTTGAGTAGATATTTGGATAAGTACATTGTAGTCGTACTCGAGTTGTTTTTTTCACAAATGTATTTTGACATTTGGGTACTTTTGCCATCTCTGGTCGTGACATGCTCCATAAAATGCTATGCTTATATGATCTGCTGCGTCTAATGAATGAGTTTCGATAAAGTGGACATTGGAGTGTTGTCTGTGTAGATTGTACAGATCATGTGGTTCAATGATGATGGTGGTCCAACGTTACAAACATTTCATGGATGACCGGCAGGCTCTCAAACACACACACACAGACAGACACACACAGACACACACACAGAGACACACACACACACACACACTCGTTGAGACACAATGGAGATTTTATCATGCGAAACATAACAGTGTAGCTAAACACTGAATCTCCCACGTCCCCAGTAAACCTCTGTCTGTCTCTCTTTGTCTCCGTGTTTGTCTGTCTGTCTCTCTGCGTGTGTCTCTCCCCCACTGTCTGTGTCTGCCTGGTGTCGCTCTCCCGCTGTAGCTCTGCCTCTATCTCTCTCCCCCCCTGTCTATGTGTGTGGGGCTCTCTCCCACTGTCTCTTCCTACCGATGTCTGTCTCCTCCTCGGGTCTGTGTGTGTGTCTCTCTCTCCAGCTGTCTCTATGCCTGTCTCTCTCTATCGCTGTCTCTGCTGTCTCTCCCCCTGTCTTTGTGCGTGCTCCTCTCTCTGCCCGTTTCTCTGTCTCGTTCTCTGTTCATCCCCCGCTCCCACTGTCTCTCTGTCTATCCATATCTCTCTCCCGTTGTCTCTCTGCAAGTGATGATGGATGCTCATTCGGGGAGACAAAAAAGAATGGTGGAAAGAGTGCATAAATAGACCTAAATTAAAAATGCATCAATAATCATGTTCATAATCTGAATGTGTAATCGAATCATGAGGTGACCCAAGATTCCCACCCCTCGCTCCACGTAGATATCCTGCTAACAGGGGGTTGGGCTTCGAAGGAACAAAAACCGAAAACGAACAGACTTTCACAGAAATGTATGAGGAGCAGAAACGGAAACGAAAAAAAAAATGTCTTCAACTGTTCCGGAACAGAAACGGAACATTCAAAATCCATAAAACCGGTTAATAACCAGTTAATTCCATTCTCTTTATATGTTTGCATATGCTATGTCTGGGAGACTATTTCCAGCTGTGTGTCCACTTCACTGCCGCCAGGACGTCCAATTTGTACTGAAGATTGAAAGTCCACCAAACATGTTATTTATAAACTATATCTAAACTTGACATTGCAAAATACAAAGACAAATACAACATTTTAAAATAATGAAGCTAAATTTAGGCATTCAATAGTAAAAAGATATGCTGCCGGAACATTAAGAAAGAACAACATTTTTGTGTTCCGAACCAGTTCAGGACCGATATTTTGGTGGCGGAACGGTTCTGAGAACGAAAATGTTAAACATGGGACTGCATGAACCGATCGGAACGTTTAAAAAGTAATTCAGTTTTCAAGCCCTGGTGGAGGCTGACTATTAATGTGACTACAACTACCCGTCTGTGTGGTGCCAACAGGAAAACGTTATGTGGACACAGAGCAGGTGATGAAATAAGGTGAACCCTAACCCAACGCATATGGCGCCTGACCCAAAGGAGGGTAGAGAGAAAGAGAGGAAGGGAGAGAGATCGAGTGAGAGACGCAGGGAGAGATGGAGGGAGGGAGACAGAGAGCAGAGTGGACTCTCTCTCTCACACACACACACACACACTCTCACACTCACTCCCCAGTGCACTTCAAAGCTAGCCTGGCGAGCCAGAACCAACGCATCGTCCACGCATCGCACATCGCTAGACGCTTGCATTGGGTCTGGGAAAATCAGGCTGACCGTCGTTACGGATTCAATCGGCCAATCAGCACACACGTGGGGGGAGTATGTGCGGGCTACGCAAGACGTGGGCGGAGTTTGGTTGTCACGCCTGCACGCCGCTTGTCGCTCCTACTGCGCCGTGACTGGATAACACAATTTGATTGACACTTTTTTTTTTTTTTTTCGTTCTCCGAACCTGGTATTACCAGACTCAATGCCAGACGAGGCGTTGGTTCTGGTTGGTTCCACTCTCAACAGCTCCGACAGATTTGCAGAATGTCTCTGAAAATGATCCGAATGGGACAAAGAACGGCATACAAAAAGAAATATTAAATGGCCAAGGGTGAGATGTCTGTACTTCATTCCCAAAACAGTTTGGAATATTTGAAGTGAGAAAAAATATATATTTTGAGTGATGAAATTCTTATTTTTTTCCTTTGAAAAATCAGAATTTGAGCTTTCAAAGATACAAATCTGGATTTTATTTTCAGGCAAAATCCTATAGCCCTATTAAGCCCTCCATCTTAGAAATATCTTTCAGCAACACATTTGCTTTTTGTTAGATAGAGTACAGAACCCCAGATGCCATTGTCACTCGAATGGTTAACAAACAAAGATTTCCATGCTTTCTCTCTCTCTCTCTCTCTCTCTGTTTCTCTTCCGCACTCTGTCTGTCCCCTCTCCTGCCGATCTCTCATTCTCTCTCTCTCCCAGTCTGGGCAGGAAGGGAGGATGTGGTGTGAGCCCACACCAACAGCCTGACTAATGCAGACTGGGTCAAGGGGTCACAGTGACACCCAGTTGCACATAAATAGATACTTATCACTATCACTTGCCCTTTACTTCACTCATTCTGGTCCTCAATGTTTGATTTCTTTTCAAAAGTTTATAATCACCCATGTACACCCTGCCCCCTGGTAGCTGTTCTGGGAACAGCGGATGAGGGCTGTACTTATCCGGCCCGAATTAGTCATGCACTGTCTCTGGGAACAATGCTTGCCAAGCGACTAATTTTGCGACACTGGAAGTCGGATACGGCTCCCACCGTTGAGATGTGGCCCAGAGAACTGGGTGAGGCACTTGGCCTGGAGAAACTGAGGTACGGTAGAACGAACAGGCTGGAGGTGTTGACAAGTCATGGAGACCGGTGATGGACTACCTGAATGGACTGAGGACAACGTGATTGTTGCTGCTGTATTGTCTTTGTTTTTTGTTTTGTGTTTTTGTCTTTTGTTTTGTCTTTTGTTTTGTCATAAAATTTGGAAAACTATGCAATAAAAATGTTTGAAAAAAATATATATTCCTATATCCCTAAAATTGGAGCGTAGGTAATGGTTTTGCGTGGGTCACCGCCGCATTGGGGCCGCCTCGTGTGTCTCTGCAAATCGTTTATGACATCACAGTCAGTGGTAGTGACTGAGGTCCAGCATGCAATATGACATCATATGATTCTTGTCTGATTTCTTCTCTCTCAATATATGACCTGTATCAAAGTACACATATTTGTGTGTCAGTCGTGCATTGAACAATCTATGTTCAAGAACAGTCTATGTACAGGGACAGTCTATGATAAGAGCTAGCTTGGGTCAAGAATAAATGTGAGGTGATTCTAGCATGCTTTGCCGATATCCCTTTAGCAGACGACACTGACTGCATACCTTTAGTTCTTAGTTTATTTGGCCTCTCTACATGGTGCGTGGAAGGTACGCTGGAATTTTCAAATTGTGTAAGAATTGACCAAGATCTTGCAAGACTTTACATCGACAAAAATGGCTGCTGTGACCGAGTTTGGTGCTCCTTCAGTCTTCAGAAAACGCAGTAACAACATCAAAGCAGTGTTTGTGGGCTACCATGTACCCTTCCTGGGCTGTTGATGACAACCACACCACTCAATGGGCCCTGGAAGTACGCCATCCGGTTTGCTTTGCAAAATGATTATTTAAAGATATTTTGTAGTACTCATAGTGCTGGCTCTGTGACGCAGTCGGTACACAGTACATTTTTCAGTGTTAAATATCCAGTGTCAAAGTTCATCGACTCTTTCAGAGTTATTACAACGACAGAGAGAGTTGAATATTTACTAGTGTTGGTGTTCATTTGCAGAGTTACAAGGCGCTGCGTCAGTTAGACTCTACAAAGCCCCGCCCACCTCATCCTCTCTTAAACTCTAAAGCAGCCATTTTCATTGCGTCGTGACTCATGCGGCACCCGACCCCTGGCGCGGACCAAGCTTCGGCTCGGACCCCAGGGGTTTAGGTCGAAGCCGCGCTGAGGCCGACACGGCGTGTCGCAGGCCCTCGTGGCCTTCGTCCGCTGAGATGCAGACGCCCGTTTCTTTACGGGCGTGGCGGCGGTGCTACCCGCTGCGCCCTCCACGGGGCATATGGATACACACTGCCTCAAGTTGAGGCTGAACACTATGGAAAGAATTAATTTAACACCAAATCTGATAAGGACCATATATATTCAGACACAGTGTTAAATTTAACTCTTTAAGTGTTGATTTAACACTGCAACATTTACTGTGTAAGAGCATCCAGCACATGTATGGTGCCTGTGACTTATTTGTTCCGCAATCACTTTCAGTCAACAATCAGTCTCACTTTCGCACAAACCCTATGAATAAAACATTGGAAAACGGTGCTTACGCCAGAAAAAATAACTTAAAAAAATATTAATATTCTGTGACTGTCAGTCAGTGGCTGGCTAAAATAGGCCCCAGATAACAGCACTCTTACAGTGAGCCGCAATCAACGTGTCACAAATGTTTTTTTGTCAACACCACAAATATTTTCCCCACGTGTGACCTCTTGGCTTCTCCACCGCCTCTCCCCGTCCGCCGTCCAAGACGACGCGAGGAGATGTTTGAGTGGACGGCACAGCCAGAACAAAAGAGGTTCAGCGATGCCAGAAGCGGCCGGGGACTTGGCAAGGGGGCTAGGCTAGCAAGCGGCTAATCGCTAGTGTCAGAGGAATGTCTTCCTGCTTCCTGCTAATCTACTCAAACATGCAACGCAGAAACCACACAAGTTATCCCTCGGGAGGGACAGAGCAGGAGAGAAATACGGAGGATGAGTGTGAGAGACGGAATAAGTGACAGAGAAAAGGGAGAGAGAAAAAGAAAAGAATGGGGGTGAGAGAGACAAACTGACAAAAAGTTTAGGTGTATTCCCTGAAGGGGTTCACATTTCCAAGATCAAAACAGCAGCATTATTCATTTTTATCTCAGAGGAGAATTGCTCCGTACAATCACTCAATGGCTGTGTCCGAAATCGCTCCCTATCCCCCATATAGTGCACTATATAGGGCGCACGCCATTTTGTAGGGGTGTCCGAATTCTCCATGTGCCCTATTTAGTGCACTGAAAGTATCCCACAATGCACGGCAAAAAGTAGTGAGCATCGCATGTACCCTAGACGGAGCAATATAACCCATAATGCATTGCGAGACGTTTTAAAAATGACCTAAACTTTAAAAAAATGGCATGACGGGAGTAAATAGCGACCGACCATGGGCAATAGTAGTTGTAGTTGTAAATGTAAGTACTTTTGACTTTTTCTGACGATTGTTGAATTTTATAATTATATTTTGTGTAATTATATTTTATAATAATTTTGACGAAATAGTGCCCGAAATATCGCCCACTAACTCTGCTCACCGGATATTGTCGGGGGTATGTCAGAGAGAATGCCCGTCACTAGGTTCAACTCTAGTTGATGCCATACAGATTCATGCAAAAAAAAAAACACACTAACCCTCTAACTAACGTTTCTTGCACATCGTATACATGCTCAATTGTTGTTGTTCCTCAGCTCCTCTTCTGGACCTTGATATGTGGACAGTTATATTCATACGGCACGGTGGCGCAGTGGTTAGCATTGCTGCCTCACAGCTAGAAGCTCCTGGGTTCGAACCCCAACCTGGACAGGTCCTTTCTGTGTGGAGTTTACATGTTCTCCCCGTGTCTGCGTGGGTTTCCTCTGGGCACTCCGGTTTCCCCCCACCACCAAAAACATGTTCTAGTTCTAGTTAACCTGCTCCAGTCAGTGCCCCTGGCCAAGGCACTGGCTCACGATCTGGAGTTGGCCCAAGGGCGCGGCGCTGCGCCGCGGCCGCCCACCGCTCCTCAGGGATGGGTTAAATGCGAGGAAGAATTTCACTGTACATGTATGTGTGACTAAATAAAGTATCTTATCTTAAAAGTTCCTCAAATTGACTTTATGAAATACTTAGGCACTAAATAATTCAGAAATGTTACGTTTTCAATAAAGAATCCCCTAACCATCACGATGTGCCACAACCGACAATTTTCAAAAATACAAAAGCTTGGAGTTAACACGCCATCAAGTCATCAGACATTTTTTTCTGTGAGCCTTCAGAAGCTGCCAAGACAGAGATCACTCGGAGGTCTGCTATCGTTGGCTACTGACCTAGGAGACTTTTTGCTTCACGCTAGCTGGGATCAAGGCCCAAGTATAGCGGGCATATTTCACAGAGAGCCTGGAACAAAATATTAAAATTGTCCATACACTGGAAAAAATTGGCTGTGTCCGAAATCGCTCCATATCCCCTACTACCTAACCCCCATATAGTGCACTCACTTAACAGCAACGGCGGAGATTTCGGACACCAGAGTTGCCGCCGTCACAATTATTAAAACATATAATTATAAAAAATATAAAATATAAAATTCAACAATCGATATATTATAACGATTAGCCGCAGTCGGTTGCTATTTACTCTCACGGCGCCATTTTTAAAAAAAAAGTTTAGGTCATTTTTAAAACGTCTCACAATGCATTATGGGCTATATTCCTCCGTCTAGGGTACATCCGAGGCTCACGACTTTTTGCGGTGCTTTGTGGGATACTTTCCGTGCACTGTATAGGGTACATGGAGAATTCAGAAACCCCTACAAAATGGCGTGCGCCCCATTTAGAGCACTATATGGGTGATACGGAGCGATTTCGGACACAGCCAATGTTCCCAAGTTAAGTATACAAATATCACGTCAGCTTTGGCTCTGCCATAACACGCATTTGCAGTGGGTTCTCAGAAACACCGAGAAATGTATTGGTGCCCCTTTCCTCCCGACTAAGACCACCAGGCTTAACAGCTTTGTTGCCCAATGATCCAGCGGCAGCTGATCCTCATTGGCGCAGCAGCGCACAGATTGGCTCCCGCTCCCTTCAAAAGGATTTGGACGTGGCAAAATCCTCAGTCAGGTGAGTTCCCTGTGAGGGCATGTTATGTTTTCTTTTGAAGTCTATAGGTAGGGGTGTAAATCACACCCATCATGGCGATTCGATTCAGTATCGATTTCCTGACCCAACGATTCTTTTTTGTTTTCGATACTCAACAATTCACCACGATTCGATACGGTTTGATAAGATTTGATTAAATGTATTATTTTTATTATAGTATTTTTTTTTCAACCAACAGGCTAGACAATGTTTTAAATTTGAAATAAATCCGACAGCCGTTTTTTCTCTGCTGTCTCACTCTCCTGGCTCTGCTCTGCAATGGCCACATGACTGTATATAAACACAACCAGTCTATGGCACACACACACCGTTTGTGTGTGTTAAGGAAGCGAGTTAGGCGCCAAATAGGTTCAGCGCCACCTGCAGCACGGGAGTGGAATTACGTCCAGGAGCAAATGGATAAAAATAGACGAGAAAAAAAAAAAATTGATACTCTTGCGGACGTATCGATACATTGTATCGGCAGTCGTTGTATCGATATATCGCTACCAAATCGATATTATGTACACCCCTATCTATGGGTATATTCAAACAGCATTTTGAATTCATTCATTTCATTTCATTCATTCATTCATTCATTCAGGTGCACGTGCTGCAGCCGCTCTCTGATTGGGCATAACTTCCACCATTCAGTTGTCGTGACAGATCGGAAACTATGTATCAGAGCAGCGGGAAATTTCCTCTCTCGTGTGTGTGTGCGGTGTGCTCGCTCTGGACCGGAGGTTAAAATATTGGAAAAGAAAAGACAGAGAAAGTACAATAATAATAATAATAATAATAAATAATTTAATAATGACAGCGGGAGTAACCCAAACCTTTGTTATGCCCTGCTTGGGTTCCTATTATTAGTCTTCTTGAGAATCATAACAAAAAACAATGATGTGATTAATCAATTATCAAATTAGTTGGCAACTAATTCAATAATCGATTATCATCAATTAATCGATGATATGAGTTACAGCTCCCAATAACAACTATGCTTTAATTGCAATTTGTTCGACACTCTCGCAAGCGCTTTTTAAAAATAAAATAATACAATATGAATGATTATTTAAAGTCAGGTTGTGTTACCATTGAAGGGACATCGTGCCTGTGTGAATTCCATTTGTGTAGGGTTATGGCGCCGCCCAGGGGTGTAGCGAATAAACATGTTTTATATCCATCTAGGTAGCCAAAAAGCCATTCACTGAAAAAGAGAAATCGCCACACTGGAAGAAACTAGCACATCAGGAGAAGAGCTGGAACGCCCCGTAAACTTGTCTATAAAGTTAAAGACCACAGGGGGGGCTAAAAGTTCACCATGTAATCAAAGCATACATGTCTGCTGTATACACACTACACAGACACACACACAGAGGAGAGGGTCAAAGGTCATGTTATCACAGCGTATATCCATGAATAAAAAAACATGAATGCACCAACATGGAAACACATGAAATGCACACACACACACACACACACACACACACACACACACACAGAGTAGATTTTGAAGGTCATCTCATGTGCCTGTGTACGCGTGTGTGTGCGTGTGTGCGTGTGTGTGTGTGTGTGTGTGTGTGTGTGTGTGTGTGTGTGTGGTACACATGGAGTCTGTTTTATCTTTGAGGTTTTGGAACCAGGTGCTCGGAGGGGGTCATAGACCGTGATTGGACGATGTGGCATATTTCAAAGTCAATAAATAAACACCAATTATCATTCTTTCCCTACGATCATGTGGAAAACCATTCACCGACACTCACTCCAGTCTCCCTGCCAGAGAAATACACTACGGCCTCCATTAAGTCTGCTACGACATCCTTTAATGTAATGGGAAAAAAGACCTGAAAAAAAACAAAATATAAAAATGTCGACTTTTTGCAAATTTTCAAAAATGTTAGTCATCACCAATGTTGCCACAGTTACTTTTATAAAGAAAGAAGAAGAAGAAGTTAGATTACTTGTTATTTTCTTTTAAAAGCAGCTAAGTAGACACTGCACCTAACACGCCTCCATTCATGTTAATGGCGCTGTGTCCGGCACCGCAGCATCTGCGGTGCCGCGAGTTCTCCTCTCCTCGCCGGCTTGTCTGCTGCGATCCCCGATCTCTTCAACCGACTTTCCGACGAATCCTAATACAAATGTTTCTCTACACATTATTTACACTGCTACTAAACTGTTGTTGCTTTTTTTTGAACAGTGTTCCAGTTGTTTTTATTTCATCTTTGGGTGGTCTGCACCAACAACATATTTTTAGCCTCTTTTTTTTCTCTATCTTTTCTGCTGGGTCTGTCTCTTTCTGCTGTTTTTCATTGCGTGGCTAGGCTTGCTGCCACTGGACGCTAAGTAGGCTGTGTGTGTGTGCGTGTGTGTGTGTGTGTGCGTGTGTTCGTCTAGGGCTGACTAGCTTAGTTAGCTGCCATTCCACTGACCAGAGGAATGGCAGCTCACTCAGAAGACTGAATGAGTTGGTGGTTCGAATCCTGGCTCTGACAGGTGCCAAAGTTTACTTGGGCAAGACCATAGACTGTATATAAAAATGGACACCGCGTTCGTTATGATGTCCGTGCCTACTTCCGGGTTGGTATGGGGGGAGCCTAGTCTCCTAAATCCGAGGCCTATGGGAAATCCAATGCAAATATTCCAATCTTAGCAACTTGTTTTTACCTATTTAAAGATCTTTCCTAATTGATTTTTTAAATGTATATTGTCAGCATAATTATCAGTTAATTGTGTGAGAGGGGGGGGGGGTCATAATTTCACAAACTACAACTACACTCTAGCCAAATTTCGTTCTTCTTAACCACCAAATGTACAAAGATTAAGTTACTTCCGCTGACAAAAACTCATTGTAATTTATACCATAATATTTTCATGGTTTTCTACATATTCATTACTTACTATGGATTACTGTCCATTTAATGTTTTATTTTTCAGAAATTATGAATGAATATAAAATTTGTGTGGATAAATAGGGGAAACATCAGCACAAAACAGCTGACAATAACAACGTTTCAACTCTTTGCAGATTATCGATTATTAGATTAGTTGTGGATTCGTTTTATAATCGATTAGTCACCGATTAATCGACTAAATGTTGCCACCCCTAATGACCATCTCTCCTTGCTGGTGACTGACTGACACATAGGCTGCCTGTTGCTCTCAGTGAAACTTGATCATGTTTCGCTGACAATTATTAAAAATCACCCTGGATTTTGACCTTTGTTCATTAGATCAGCCAGAATAAAGCACGGTGCTAGCGACATGTGGAATGTTTCCAGCTGGCAGCCGTTTATCAGTCATCACTTCATAAATTCCCCAGGCGTGGATATGAGCAGACAGGCTTGTTATTATGTAAACATTACTACAGAGGTGAATACTTTAGCCTCTCTCATCCAGCAAATTACCTTCTAAAGTGGCAATTTAGGCCAACACGTCACTTGCTGACGTTATGGATACCAGAGAAGACGAACAGAGACGGGAGGGAGCAGTGGCGGACTGGATACAGGGCACGGCGGGCATTTTCCCGGTGGGCCGAGGCCCCTAGAGGGCCGATGATGTTGCATTTTATTTTTATTTTTATTTATGGTGGCAAAAATCACTGCCGGCGGCCCACTATTTCACCCGCCGGCCTTAACACAGTAAACGGTAGGCGCTATTTGGGCCATCTCTTGTGGTCGCTTGGGCCCACTGCACCCTGGAGGAGGGTACAAGTCTTTACACTAAAATGTAACACAAGCTAAGAAGTTATTTTTTTTTATATGTTTCGCTTTTATTATTATAAATATTTTGAGTTTATTTCAGAGTTACAGCCTGTATTTTAAGTAGGTCATTGAATCCAATAAACAATTGAACGTTAAGTCACCACACATTGTTTTTTTGAGTAAAAGTGTGCACCTTTTCCCCTTGACCGGAGCGTCTGTGCATTTATAAGACATACGTTATGTCAATTTCATGTCAGATGTGCTCCGCTAATTATGGGGGCCAGTCCGAAATGCCCGGGCCGATTTCTCCTCCCAGTCCAGCCCTGGGAGCGAGGGAGAGAGAAATAGACAGAGTAACGCTAACTAGAGCTCTGTACAGACAGAGCAGCTCTAACTAGGGCTCTGTACAGACAGAGCAGCTCTAACTAGAGCCCTGTACATACAGAGCAGCTCTAACTAGAGCCCTGTACAGACAGAGCAGCTCTAACTAGAGCCCTGTACATACAGAGCAGCTCTAACTAGAGCCCTGTACAGACAGAGCAGCTCTAACTAGAGCCCTGTACAGACAGAGCAGCTCTAACTAGAGCCCTGTACAGACAGAGCAGCTCTAACTAGAGCCCTGTACATACAGAGCAGCTCTAACTAGAGCCCCGTTCAGGCAGCATGTGGCTACCATCGGGACCTATCAGGGATTCAGTGTCTTGACCAAAGACATTTTGGCATGTAGACTGTCGGGGGCCGTGATCTTCAACTATTCGATCTTCAATCCTTCGGTTGCTGAAACTGTCACTCAACCAGCTACAGCCAGCTCCTTTGCTGGTTTTAAACAACAAACATCAGAAACATCAAAGCTGGAATTCTTCCTGTAATGTTTCAGTGCCAAAGACGTATGTATAGTATATGCAGCATATGAAAATATTTGTAAATAATGTATGTAAACAGACATTATTTTCAAAATGAAAAAAAGATACTAACGTTTTTTGTTTTTTTTCCAGCCCAATCAGGCTGTTTTTTCCAAGCTCCATTCATTCAGGTTAGCGGAAACAGGTGAAGATGGGGGACAGACATGAGGGAAATACGTCGGTGGCGAGATTCAAACCACCAACTCACTCAGGCATATGTGTGCTTTCCAGCGCTCTGCCTAACCAAATGAGCTACTGGGCAGCACCTAATGTTTTCTTTTTTTAAATGAAATGAACATTAAATAGCCATAACTAGCAGTCACTTGTAAAAAAAATAATTTAAAAAAAGCATATTATTTTCCACTGTGTGACCTGGAATGACCAGGTGAGATTGTTATCGTGCCACATGGTTTGTGCGGTTGCTCCGCTCGGAAACACTCCATTAGTGTGCTAATACTTGTTCATGGATCATTTCAAATTGCACATTTGGTGTGTCGGTAGGAACAGGCCCGTATGTGTCTTGGTGTGTGCGCCCGTGCACGAAGTTTTGCACGAACGGTGCGTTCCGCACGGTGCACTGCGCGCAGCTGCTGAGTACAAAGCTATTCCCGGACTTATTTTCCCCAATGTCTACCCCCGCGGGTGTGGCGAGCAGCGCCTTACAGATGCGGTTTTAACTGCACAAGAAGGTAGCGTGGAGTTCTTTTTACCCTGTCGATGCTACGCAGTTTCTCACATTTTTGCAAGTTTGTGTGCAGGGCTGGGTCGATATGGCATAAAATGGATCTGGAATAATAATAATACAAATAAAAAAACATTTTGTGCTGCCCAGTAACTCAGTTGGTTAGCACACGCATGCCTCAATGGCGCGGTGAGTCGATGGTTCGAATCTCGCCACCGATGTATTTCCCACATGTCTGCCTCCCCATCTTCACCTGTTTCCGCTAACCCTAATAAATAAAGCTTGGGAATTCTTTTTTTTTTTTTAATCCCCAAATATGAATTTCTTTTTAACCAACAGAAGTAC
>OMKY01220319.1:0-13114 GCA_900302395.1 Bregmaceros cantori
AACATTGGAAACTTGGGCACAATAGAAGCGTGACACCCTAGTCAATAGGTGACCAAAACAATTAACCCTTGGGTGCCCAGGACTCGTTGGGACCTCATGCTTTTAAGATTCATCCAATCTTCATTTGATCTGCATTTTGTCCGTGATCATGCTACTGTAAAAATCATGGGTGCGTAGGATGCATTGTTTTTTCAATGAACTTTGATATCACCAATATATTTTTGTAATGATTCCCCGCGTTGTGTAAATCATTTTGCATCTCCAGCGTGCCCTAGCAGCTAAGGGTAAAGGCTCCTGCATACTCTCAGGGTGGGGACCAGCCCGCCGTAAAGGTGATCACGTGACCGCCGTCGCGGCGGTTTGGGTAGAAGTGGTCATAGTTCCCTATCACCGCGGTGCCCCGCCTCCCTCTGCCCCCCCGGCGGCTCCACCTACTCTCTGAAACCTTCTCTCGTCTCGAGCGAGAGAGATTCGCGGGCCTGCTTGCAAAACAGGGACCGCCCACTCTCCGTCTTGACCAATCACAGCCGCGAGGTGAAGTCGGTTAGTAGAAACAAGGGCTATGGTCAGGATGAGAGGTGGGGAGCGTCCCACCGACAAGTATCGAGGCACATTGATGACGTGGTGTAGTTTTTTTTTAGCGCAAAAAACTACACCATGGCGGTCTGCTCCCCACCCCACCGTGAAGTATGCAGGGGGCTTTAGTAATAATCAATCAAATACTGCCAGCTCTACGTGGAAGTGTAAAGTGACGGATTACGGGACCAACCTGATAGTAATCAGCCTAAAAGCAGCCAGTTAGCCAAACCAGTTAGCCAAACCAGTTAGCCAAACCAGTTAGCCAAACCAGTTAGCCAAAGCAGCCAGTTAGCAGCCATTCCAGCAGCACAGCAGCCAAGTAAAAAAAAAAGACACAAAAAAACATGAAGAGACAAATGGAACACAGTGATTGGCTCACACACACAGGCAGGGTTGGAAAAGTTACGTTGATACGTATACAAGTAGAAATAAGTAAGTATAAGTAATCACTTACAGTTACAAGTTACTCATTACAAATTGTAATCAGTAGCACAATTGCAATCGATGCGTTTGAAAAGTAAATACAGGGTTACTATTAGATTACTTCTTAAACATTAGATAAATTGATGTGTCAGGACCAGAGATGGGCAGTAACTCATTACATTTACTGTGACAAGTTTTTTACTGTGACAAGTTACTTTCTACTTTTATTCAAGTAAATTTGAGGTGAAAAAAAAAAACTTTTTACTAAGATGTCAGCAATTTGCTACTCGTTACATTAACGTGGTCTTTAGTGACTTGCGTTGGGAACTGTTGGCACATATGTTGATGACTACTTTTGACTTTTACTTGAGTAATATTTTGCTGAGGTAACAATACTTTTACTTAAGTCATTTTTATGGCTACTCTGCCCATATCTGGTCAGGACGTCCTGGAGGAAGAAGGGGGGAGCATAGCGCTATATCCCTTTTTCTTAGCGGTCCGTTCCGAACGGTTCAGGCAGGTCTATATTTAGAGTTTCCGTTCTCGGAACCGTTCCGCCAACAAAATATCGTTCCTGAACCAATTCGGAACACAAAGGTTCCGTTCGTTCTTAAAGTTCCTCATATTGTGCAACGTTAAGTTTAGATATAGTTTTATAACTTTAGAGAAACTGTATTAACGGCGTTACATTCACTTCCTCGTCTGTCCACAAGATGGAGCCCCAGATACATGGGGGTTGATGACTGACAGTGAAAGTTGGATGGATGCACAACCAGAAATGGTCTCCCAGACATAGGATATGTTAAAATATATAGAGAACAGAAAAAAAAAAACGTTTTTAACCGGTTTTGTGGATTTCATAATGTTCCGTTTCTGCTCCGGAACAGTTGAAGAATTTTTTTTTCGTTTCCGTTTCCGCTCCTTGTGAAATTCTGTACATTTTCGTTCGTTTTCGGTTTTCATTTTCGTTCCTTGAACTGGTTCGGAGCCCTGCCTCCAGATATAAAAAGAAGACTCGTTTTTTTTCTTTTTGCAATGAATTACTGGAAGGAGGCGGAACTAATGTTGCAACAGCATTTCTTGAAAGGATATTTCTAGGGTTGCACCGATACCGATACGAGTATGAGTACAATAATTTCAATACTCGCCATCTAGCGTTTACCTTCGCTTCATGCCCCTACTTACTAATTGTTCTTTGTATTTGACCGGTTCCTTGACTGTTACAGCGAACTGTGTGAACCACTGCATGGTCGTGCCAACAACGTATATGGAGAAACTATTACAATGGACACACTGGGGAGGAAGGGAAAGAATTAATGAACGTTTTTCCATTTCGGTAAATCCTTGTGAGGCGCTGTCACCACGCATAGAATGTGAACAGTGCAAACCGCACTCCTGCTGCCTCAATTCATTGTTTACGCTACCCAACTGTGATTCAAACTATACAGAAACTTTATTGACCAGGTTGTACCAACACATTGGATACAAGCTTGGAATTTGACATGAGACGCATAGAAGTAGTAGAAATTCAACATTATAATTATAATAACGGGACCAATAATAAAACAGAGGCTGTGTAACCAACTAAATGAGCCTTATTATTATTTTAATGTATCATTATATTTTGTGTGGATCCTGCCCCTCACCTGACCGGATGTCGGTCGTGGGGGCGTGTCTACTTGGGGGTTTTTGTGTTGTGTTTCCGCCTGGCGGTCTCTCTCTTCATGTATACTATATAGTGCACAGAAAGTATCCCACAATGCACCGCAAAAAGTAGTGAGCATCAGATGTACCCTAGACGAGGCAATATAACCCATAATGCATTGCGAGACGTTTTAAAATAAACTTCAAAACATGGCTCGGCGGGAGTAAATAGTGACCGACTGCGGAAAATAGTTATAAATGTAAGAACTTTTGACTTTTTATGATGATTGTTGAGTTTTATAATTATATTTTTTATAATTATCTTTTATAATGATTTTGACAGCACCAACTCTAGTGTCCGAAATCTCGGCCGTTGCTGTTGAGTGCACTATAAGTGACTGCACAATATGGGGGATAGGGGATAGTGAGCGATTTCGGACACAGCCAGAGAAATGCATTTTTTTACAGTTGTGGCAGCTCCAATGCCATGAACGTTTTCATTTGTACCCTATTTACTTCATAGTGAACTGTTCTTTTAATTCAAACACTAAGCATGCTGAAGCATGCGAATTGGAACACACTGTGTGCGTTCTTTGATATGCCTGGCTATGTGTCTATGTGTTTTTGAAGATGCACGAGTGCGTATGCATGCGTGTGAGAGTGTGTCTGTGGAGGAGGTGTCTGTCTGTACAGAAGTCTTGGGCATATTGCGTTGCAGCATCGGCGCGTGCAGGCGTCCACGCGCCTGAGTCATTACCACAGTGTGTCCAAGGCACATCAGTGGACAGCTCTGCGGCGCTCTTTGTAGTCAAATCCAATCCTCCACCACTCGCGATCACAGCAGAAACATTTTTTTTCAAGCCTCCCAGAATAATTATTTTTGTGATTGTTGTTGGGAGCAATCATTGAACTGCCAGTCGAGTACCTAACTCAATTTTTATGCTGTTGTGGCTGATGTCCTGGCGTAAAATTGACTAGAAGCACTCAGATTGCAAACTTGCGCCGTAGTGGTAGAAAAACATGGTACTGTTAGTGCTAGCAGTATGTGTGGCAACACATTATCAATGCATGTGTTGGTAGAGTAGCACGATTGCTATTGACGCCACCGGCGAACATGCCAACTACATTTCCCAGCGGCCCGGAAGTCAAGTCACGTGACCGCACAGCGATCTATCGTTATGTTGGTGATTAAGTATGATTATCTTACTTATGGGCTTCAGAAATGCACCAAAATCACATCTTTCCATCATTTAATCACATCTTCCGTTGGTCATTTCCAACAACTCTACAAAATTTCAATAACAATTAAATTCTTTGCATATTATTGATTATTAGATTAGTTATCGATTAATTTTATAATCGATTAGATTAGATTAAATCGACTAATCGTTGCAGCCCTAATATATACACATTACACACACACATTGCCAGTCACCACTCAGTCTCCAGTCTCACCAGTCTCTATGCGCGGCCCTGCCTTGGGAGGGTGAGTGAGCACTGTTAAGCCCACAGCAAACCAAACACTACAATAAAGATAATAAGTAAGCTTGGGTGAAAAGCCAGTGTTAGAGGAATTGGCTCTTACAAGCTAATAGTGAAATGGAAACGCAACTAACTATTTAATTGTCGATTAGTTGCCGATTATTGAAACAATTAGTCGATGAATGGGTTAGATATTTTCCCTTTAAAAGAAAAGTACACGGCGACACAGGGATTAATCTTGTCAACTTGAAATGCATTACATTTTGGTTCAAATTAGCAAACAAATGCACGACAATTAAGTTAATTACTAGGACACAAACTCATTGCAGATTTCCACACTAATATTTTGATGGTTTTCTTCACATTCGTTATTTTTTTATTAATCGTTTTAAACATATTTTGGATTTTCAGAAATTCTCGAGTGATATCAAATTTGTGTAGACCATTAGGTGGTGGTGCTGGCAATAACGCTGATTCCATTTCTTGGCGATCAATTAATTTCATCGCTGAGTCACCGATTAATCGACTAATCATCCCTAATATTAATGACATTTGAGGTTCCGATGAAGCTGATCTTGATGGAATAAATGAACAAATTAATAGTAATCATAAAATGTCATTATACAAGTATTAGTATATTATTTCAAAGGGCACTTCAAAATACATAGATATGGGGCGCGCACGGTAGCAGAGCGGTTAGAGGGTGCGACCCCCAGACCAAAGGTCAAGCAGTGCCGCAGGTTCAAGTTCAAGCTATTTTGCAATGTGTCCCCCCGACTCTTCATCCCATCCTGTCACTATGTCTCTCAATAAAGAATGAAAAATGGTGCTTGCGCCCCCCCAAAAAACCCAAAAACATAGATATGTTTCTCAAATGTGCTAAACTTTAATGTCAAAATGTCTGAAAAAAACACAAACATTAAATGGTCATAATTCTTTTTTTTCCGGCGTCAGCGCCGTTTTTCCATCTTTATTGGATAGGATTAGTCGGAAACCAGTTTGAAGAGGTCGGGGGTAGACATTGCAGACAAGTCGACGAGCGTAGTCGAACTCGCGACACTGCGGACGCTGCGGTAGACACAGCGCCAATAACATGAATGGGGTCGCGTTAGGTGCGGTGTCCATAACCCCTCGGCCAACGCTGACCCCTAAATGGTCATAATTCTTAAAGAAAAATAAACATGTGCAATTCCTGCAGTACATTTAAAGTCGCCAAGATTAATGTCTTATCATTCTCCTGAACATTTTCAGTACTACTTCAATTAAAAAAACACTTAATTACCAACTAGGGCTGTGCAAAAAATCAATTTCAAATCGAAATCTGATTTTTTTTTTTCAGAGGATTTTTGAAAAAGTGAAATCGTCAAATCGGATTTCCTTTTTAACATTGATAATAATGATTTTGATAGTCTGGCTTCAAGTTATATGGGTGAATAAAATGTGTGTAAATTGATAATTGTATTAATCCTAAGCCAAAGGGTGAGGTGTCTCAAGTTAATTCCAAAAATTGACACCATTTGCAAAGTTTGAAATAAAAATATAAAAACTTCTAGTTTTGATATATTTTGTCCTGTTTTCTGTTAGTTTTTTCAAGAAATTGGAAATAAATCGAAAATCGAGATTTCAAAGACACAAATCAGGATTTTATTTTTTGGGCAAAATCGTACAGCCCTATTACCAACTAATCGACTATTAAAACAAACAGGCCGAGGTCAATCCATCCATTTGCACAGTTTACTGTCTACAGGCTGCTTCCAGACTGTGTTTGTTTTTCTTTTTGCATACAGCTTCACAACATTTCAGAATGAAGGAAAAAAAGCCACAGAGCTAATGATTAATGCCAAAGGTGTCTAGGGTGGAGGAGTGCCAGCCGGCCGCTGACAGTGTTGCCTGAACCTTGGCTCCCAGCCTTGGCTCACAATAAAAACATTACCAGGGTTGTATAATCCGGCTGCTGAGAGTTTGCTTCAATGACTCCAGCTGATCCTAATTAACGAGGCCTGTCAACCACGTTGATGAACTCGGGAGTGATGGTGTGCAGTAGGGCTGGACAACATGCTTTCCAATTATCGATCAATACAGAAGATAAGGTCTCGATAGGTCTCGATAAGTTCTGCAAACTTCTACCTACTCCTGCGAACTTCTACCTACTCCTTTTGAGTATTGTTTTCTGTACACTATATGAAACATGTATGCATGTATGACATTCTGCTACTCAAATAAACAAACAAACAATAAGTTCATCAATAAATGTACAGCTGCAACCGATTAATCAATGATAATCGATTATTCAATTAATGTAATTAACTAATTTGATAATCGATTACTCGACAGCGATTCATCGTTTCCTTGTTTGGTCACTCCTCTGCTGAAATATGTTGAATATGTTGTTCAACGTTTGCAATGTCAACAATGTTTCAGGTTAATAATCAGTACAATTTTGTGAGTTGCAGTAGCTCAATCTGTTAAGAGTGAGTACACTGCGAAGCACACAAATGCCACGTGTGTGCCTGTCTTGTATATTATACTATTAGCTCTGCCAAGGAGGTCGACAAAGTACTATACAAGACTGAACACAAGACAAAATAACATTCTAGTTAGCATCATGGTTTTGTTGGGTTTTGCTGAAAGGAACTGCACTTTTTATTTCCATTGGTGATTATTTGGTGATTTGTGGAAGGGACTTGGTGGTGGTGAGAGAAAGAGTGAGAGATGTAGAAGGGTGAGGGAAGTGGGGAAGATTAGAGTGTGAGAGACAATAGCTGTGTCCGAAATCGCTCCCTATCCCCTACTCCCTACCCCCCATGTAGTGCACTCACTTATAGTCAACTCAACAGCAACGGCCGAGATTTCGGACACTTGGAGATGGTGCCGTCAGAATTATTATAAAATATAATTATTTTAAAAAAAAATTATTATAAAATTCAACAATCATCAGAAAAAGTCAAAAGTACTTACATTTATAACGATTTGCCGCAGTCGGTCGCTATTTACTCCTGCCATGTCAATTTTTTAAAGTTTAGGTCATTGTAAGGTCATGAGTAATCGAATTGTTTCGAGCATGTCTTTTTGCATTCCGTGTATGTGTAACTGTGTAAAGTGTAGTGACATGCGCCTGTGGATTTGTCTCCCACTTCCAAAATTAAGTCTGAATTAAAATGGTTGCCGCCATTGCTGGCAATAACAGCATAACTTATTTTACTGGAGTTGTGGGTAGGTATGGGGTACGTAAAATAGCACACAGGACATCGTGACACACCAAAACACAAAATGATTATCCTGATTTTTTAAGGCTACAGCATTTAACTGCTCCTTGCAGAAAGCCAACAACCATTTCCAGATGCTGCCGTGATGGGTCAGTCATGAACGACAATGCCATTTGAATGCATTTGCATATCATTACAAAACGGTTATATTCCCTGAGAAAGTTGTCTTAAAACAATGACGTTTCATAGCTGCAAAATTTCATTGGGCCACTTTTAGCGGTTTATAACCAGTGACAAAGGACATATTTCAGGGTGCAGTGTATATAAAAGCAATGAGGAAAATGCAACATAGCAGTTAAGCTTTGAAAACAAAACCGTTTTCCACCATGAAATTCACACTTCAGAATTGCACAACATGTTGGTGCTATTAACTAACTTTTGGAATTGTTTCGGAACTATACATCCCTTGCTCTAGTGTGTCACACTATTAGATGTCATCACCTATTAGATGTCTCTTGCCACTCAACCACATGCATTTCGATGCCTCACCAAAATAGAAGTTGATGTTGGTATTAAAAATAATACTCAAGCAACCTTCATTAGCACCTGACAACAACGGCAGCATTGTTTGAACACGTGGATTTTTTTTGCTTGTATTTAAAAAGTTAAGGAAGATATTCATTGTTGTGGGAGCGGGTGCGGGGCTCCATATACTCGATGTATATTCAATCGAATTTTGGAGTGGTCGGGGCGATCCAAAATAATCGCTTCTTTCCCGTATAAACGCATCTCCCATCGCCAACTACAGCTCGGCGTGCACGTCACGCACGCGCGAATTGCACGCGCGTGCATAAATAGATCTTTCACTTTGGCGTCAATTCGCTTCCCAAAAAGCACGTGCGAGCAGCCGATGCTGCTGCTGCCGCATGAGCGGACGCAGGCGCACGCACGCCACCGCGCGTGTGTGGTTGCGTTCACGGCCACGTTCACCGCCGCCAACAGGGCCGTGCGCGGACAGGCATTACACACGCACACGCCCAGACTGTTTCTCAATAATGTGTCCCAAAGGCTCGTGGGCATAAGGATTCGCCGTAGATGAGAATGGCGAGTCGAGGCGGAGGTAGATGGAACTCGTCCGCTTATTGAGAAATTGTCATTCTGCCACATGTTTTTATTTTTTCTTTCTTAATATTAACAAACCTCTGGTACATCATCTGCGTACTGAAATGTGAAAGTGATTGGAAGACATTAAATGGAACGCGAAAAGGGAAGGTGGATAAATATGGCTGCACGGACGAAACACACACAGACCCGGTCCCATGGGCCAGTTTATAACCCGGGTACACTTAATCGCAGCAGCAGCAGCAGCACTCGCGGTAGTATTATTAGAGCATGCAAGGCAGCACGCCCCGCCGTGGCGGCCATCCCACGGTTACAGTAAAACACATTATTACGCCAAAACTGTTACCGACCACCACCGGAATGCAAAGAACCATCTCCTCAACATCACCCGCACCCCCTACCCCCCGAGCGGGAGAGAAACTGTACCGACTCCCTTGGACCGGTAATAACGGGCGACATGTCAACACCAACCATGCAGCTATAGACGACTACAGCGCCACGCACGCACGCGCACTCGTACGTTAACAGCTTCAACGGACGTTCAAGGTTTTCATGCATGAATGCAATCGTATAATACATTCATTTACATTGCATAAAATGCAGGCATACCATATACGTGCATATACACTTGCATGGCGCATGCACACTAAACATAGTATATGCTACACATTTCCAACATTAAATGCTAGTGAATAAAAATATGACTCATTTTGTATTGCCATTCGGTATTGGGGATTAACACAATAGCTACAAAACGCAGGGAAAGATAAGACATGCAATACATTGTGTGGTGTTGCAATGCATTGCAATAGATCACACAGAACACACACACCCCCACTGCCCATGCGAGCTAACGGTTGGTTGATAACACCAATAGTAACTGCCCGGTTGATAGCACACCGCTACTAACCGATTGGCTGTCGCTACTAACTACAACCAGTTTCCGTTTGTGCTACACTTCACCGGGTGAAGTTCACCCGGGTGGGGGTGGTGGGCACGCTCCGGCCAAGTCAGCTTTGCTAGCGCGCACATTGCGGCTCCAAACGAGGGGGGGGCGGTTGTGGGTCTGCAGGACAAGACGGCAACAACACTGCGGCTCTTTTCGATCTTAAACGGGGGATATTGTTGACTTACCCGCTCGATGTACTTGACTCAGGCCAGCCGGGGGTGGGGGGGGACGTGGAGCCGCTAGTTGCCCCCTCTATGTGTCCTCACAAGGCGGCCGCGGCGAGACAAAATGCAAACCCGCCGCGTTGCTGCTGCTCTCCTCAGCCGAGGAGAGTAAAAAAAAACCCGAGTCGGATGCGGTCCGGCGTGCGGCTGGGCTCCCTCCGCCGAGCGCCCTTCAGTCTCTTTTCTCTCCCCGGCACAAAGCGGTGTCTTCTCGCTCGGCGTATCTGCACGGCGTGCATAAAAACACGGTGGTTCTGGCGGCAGCGGGGTTTTTTTTTTCGGGGCGGGATGCCACGACAGTGGAGAGGAATCAAAAGCAATAGTGGAGCTCGCTCCACCCTCCGCTACAGTACGGACGGCTTACAGCGCCGCTCCGCTATACGCGTGTATTAAACTATCTACCGCTCTCTACAGGAGCCACAATGTAAAGCACTAACACCCGCCCGGGCCCACTGCCGCTGTGCTCTGATGGGAGGCAGAAACGTACCAGATAAAGGTTGTGGGTGGCGTCCGAGTTTTATTTCATTTTTTAAATTTTTATTTCCTTCTCCGGGCCCGGCCATGAGGAGTGTCGGCCGCGTTGCCCCCCTCGGGTCGGTGATATTTATCACGCGGCCCGGGCGATTCATCTCCCTTGAGGTCACATGCTAATGAGCTGGGCGCGCGCGCGTACCCACGCAGGCAGACACACGTGGAATCATTAAAGGGGTGGTCACCGGTCAACAATAGAGACCCACGTTAGTGTGGGCTAGCGGGTGGCCTTAATATACACAATTCCAAATGTCGGAAATGAAAATTACAATTAAATGGTGGAATCCTTCATTTTTTGCCATTTTTTTCTGACAAATTATTATTTATTACGACTATAAACGAAAGGTAAAATGCCTAGTATTGTATTTTTTTGGTTTTATTGATTGTCATTATCTTTATTATTAAATACATTGTATGAGCCGAAAATGTTCAAATTGCATTATAAGTGTTAATGAAAAGTCATAAACTAAAAATTTGTGACACTTTTATTGTAAATGTTTGCCGTGTGTAAACTGGTAGTATACTCTCTATATGTTTCCACATGACAGTATACTACACACGTAAAGCACTCCATCCATCATGAGGTTGAAGTGTAAAAGTGTATTATGCTAAATATTAAAAGTTAAAGTGTATTACCTGCAACTGTGTAAGTACAACAAGGGGTAGGTCTCGATAAGTTCTGCAAACTTCTACCTACTCCTTTTGAGTATTGTTTTCTGTACACTACATGAAACATGTATGCATGTATGACATTCTGCTACTCAAATAAACAAACAAACTAAACTAACTAACTAACTAACAAATGACTATTGATCGGTTTGCTGATTGATAATCAAACTAATCAGACTAAAGGACTTAATTAAACCTATGTTTTTAGGATTCTGGCTTGCACTAAAAAACAACATTAACATTAAATGCACATACAATTTAAATGAACAAAACAATTCACACAATTTCCTTCATTTGGGGTACTAATTATATCGTTCAAAGCTATACTACAGCTTTGAAATGGAAAGAAGAATTAATTCCTTTGAATGGCAATGATACGCGTCTGATGTAAGCAGGATCATCTGTGAATTACCAAAGACAAATTAATCATATGTTTATTTATCTATAGATGGTTTTATGTGGTGGAAATGTAAACATTATTCATTTCAGATATGTGTCTGTTGCCTGCCTTGATATGCATCAATTTGTTTCAACGTGAACCTGGAATATCTATTCTCACCAGGGCTTGAAAACAAAAATTATTTTAAAAATGTTCCGTTCTGAACGGTTCAAGCGGGCTTTTCTTCAACGTTTTCGTTCTCGGAACGTTCCGCCACCATAATATCGATCCTGAACCGGTTCGGAACGCAATAATTTCGTTCGTTTTTAAAGTTCTTTATTTTGTGCAATGTTAAGTTTAGATGTGGTTTATATAAAATATATTTGGTGGACCATTCAAATTTCAGTGCAACTGTATTAACGTGAAAACGTTTAAAACATTACATTCGCTTCCTCGTCTGTCCACAAGATGGAGCCCCATGTGCATGGGGCTTGAAGACAGATAGTGAAAGTGGACGGAAATAGGCATAGGATATGTTGAATTTATAGAGAACAAAAAAAAAGTTTTGTGTATTTCATAATGTTCTGTTTCTGTTCCAGAACAGTTGGAGAACATTTTTTTGTTTCCGTTTCGTAAAATTCCATAAAATTCTGTTCGTTTCCTTGAACCGGTTCGGAGCCCTGATTCTCACTCCTCACTTAATTATTTGATTCAGAATTTAGGAACAGCACTACTGAGCTATTTTTGCTACAGTAGCGACATCACTGCCCATCACTGATAAGAGTTGATTTGGAAATTGCCACAACATTGGAAATTGCGGGCTTCTCAGCTAATTTATCTCTCACAACCAGACAGCACTCTGGGATTTAGTGCTAACGAGGTAAGTGTTGCAGAATGTGCTGATTCCAATGAGTAATATTTGATGTAAAAACAGAAACAATCCTCAGCATTTTCTCGCCAAATTCCAACATTACAGATTCCAATGTGAAATTTTGGCACAAACCTTTACCGAATGCTTCACATAGTAAACTCCTGTTTTTTTAAAGTTATTTCTTCCGGCGTCAGCGTCGTTTTTCCATCTTTATTGGATAGGATTAGTCGGAAACTGGGTTCAAGAGATCGGGGTAGACATTGACACAATTAGTCGATGAATGGGTTAGATATTTTCGCTTTAAAAGTAAAGTACACAGCGACAAAGGGATAAATCTTGTCAACTTGAAATGCATTCAATTTTGGTTCAAGTTAGCAAACAAATGTACAACAATTAAGTCAATTACTTGGACACAACTAAGACAAAATTTCTACACTAATAGTTTTTTTATATTCATATATTTTTTATCAATAATGTTTAATCATTTTGAACATATTTCAGATTTTCAGAAATTATCACGTATCAAATTTGTGTAGACCTTTAGTTGGTGGTGTTGGCAAAAAACTGCTGGCAATGACACTGATTCCATTACTTGGCGAGGAATCGATTACTGTAATGGGCGTCCATGCATTTCATAATCGGTTAGTCACCGATTCATTGACTAATCGTTGCACCCCTATGTGGAGCTGTCTGCAATAATGCAGATAATCATTTCCAAAGTCCAATTCCGAGCTTGTGTGCATCGTGGGCACTCACCAATAGGGCTTCAACTAACGATATTTTTAATAATCGATTCGTTGTCGATTATTTAAAGATTAGTCGATTAATCGGTTGGCCTTTTTTCTTTTAGAAAATCCCCAAAATGTTAACGCTGACCAACAATTGCAAGAGAATAATCTTTTTAGCTTCAAATCTAGTCAAATTTGGTTCTTCTTAACCAACAAATGTACAAGTTACTTTCTCTAAGACAAACTTATTACAAGTTATACCATAATATTTTAATGTTTCAAATATTATATTTGATGTTTTTTCTTC
>OMKY01220322.1:0-11790 GCA_900302395.1 Bregmaceros cantori
CAGATCTTCTCCATCACCACACCCCTTCCTGGAGTCCGCGGTCTTCGGGTGCTGGCCTCCTCACCATCAACGTTCGAATTTCACCATCTCTGGACATTTTTAAAACCAGACTCAAAACTAATTTATTCTCTCTGGCTTTCCATAGATAGATACCTCCTGTCTTTTTTGTTTGTTTGTTTTCTTCTTCTTGTTGGTTTTTGTTTTTATCTCTTGTAAAGTGACCTTGGGTTCCCTGAAAGGCGCTATATGAATTAAAGTTATTATTATTAGTAGTATTATAAAACTGCATTATGAAAGATTCACAGAGACTTATTTATTATAGTCCTTTTATTTATTTTCATTATTGTCCTTTTATTGACGCCAGGCCCCCGATTACGGCACATGGCTACATAGGCATGAATGTTTTTGTTGTTTTTTTGTGTTAAAAGATGTATAAATGTACATATGTATATGCATGTATTACATACCTTTTATACAAAAGATGTGTAAAAATATGCAATATAATTTCTAGCTAGAATAAGATAAGCTCAGTCATAGTTTTTGTAGCTCTGCTACAGGTTCAATTCTTGTATGAAATATATTCACTTCCTATATGAAAGAAGCAAATTCCTTTGAACACTAACATAACCATTTGTGATTATGTTAGTGAACGTGTACTCATTCTTTCTGTTCACCTCAAACCCATGGTGTCACTACTTGACTAACAAAACATACTTTTCACCAAATTAATCACAATAATACAATGTTTCTGAATATTTAGGCAACATGCAATCAAACATAATCACCAATTCCAGCTTATTTGTGAGAAATAAGGGGATTCATTGCTCTATTGATGCCATTATATTAATTACCAAGGACCTGTTATAGAAAGTGCTAATTAATACATTTACAATGTATTAATTACATAATAACAATTTAATTGCAAAACACAACTGTTGTTTCTTTGCTAAACATCAAAGCAACCAGAGGCCCAAAAACATTTTTAGCAAGTAACATAAATCATATAATTATTTAATCATCAGTATCCCTGAAGAATATGTCAATCCCAATTACGTGTGTGAATGTCTGTTTATGTGTGTGTGTCTGTGTGGGAGCTGTTCCCCTGCAGCAGTTCTTATCTAATAACGAGAAGGCTCCAGGGAGGCCCAAGAAACAGTGGCTGTATGTTTGAATGCGCACACACACACACACTTGCGCACATATGCACACAAATGCCTGGGATCACACACATACACGCACACACATTCTCTGTCTGCCAGCCCTAATCTATCAGTGAGGTTGGTTTGAGGTCTGTGATTGGATAACGAAGCCCAGAGAGTGTTCTGGAACCCAAGTGAGCTATAGGCATGGCTCCGGTCTGCTACATGTCATGGCTTACAATTGGATTTTCTAATGACACATTTCACATTTTTTCTCTATCTTTCACACCGACACTTTGCGTTCTTCCGTTCCATTGAATCAGAGGATATTCCAGACATTGGGGTGTCTAATGTGATTAGAACCATGACATCATTGCAATTATGCTTCAAATTCTGGTGTGCGAATGATAATATTTTTGGCATTATATATAACTTTTGATGTTGTCATGCATCAAACATACATGTGAAATGAACATACAAACAGGTGGAAAAGACATTTTCAAGGGAAATTGAAGCGGAATTCAATGAAGAATTATAACGAATATACAATGATGTAGAACAATGGCCCGACCAAGGTTATAAAGCTGCAAGTGTATAGCAGCCATCAGGTTGTTGGGAGGTATCTGGAGCACAATGAGACAAAGCTATGGATAAACTTACTAATAATATATAAATAATAGATATCGGAGTGAATAAGAATCTGAGGTTGCAATGAATGTGTATCCTATGCCCTGGCTCTTTGCTGGCTATACCAATGACATCCGCTCAGCATCACCGTCAGTCAGGCTACTGGAATATGCAGATGACACTAGCATCATGGAACTAATAACCAAAGAGGTCGACGACAGGTTAAAGGTGGAGAGGATAGTGACCATGTGCCGGGACTATGACCTCATCCTCAATGACAAAGAAACAGTTGAATTGTTCATTGATTCCCGCAAAGACACTGCCACCAAGGAATCAAAGAATCCATCTCAGACAACTAAGGAAATATAGAATCAGGAAGAATGCATTGGTTCAATTGTTCACTGCCATAATCTAAAACATTCTGTCTCTATCAATCACCATATGTTATGCCAATACACCCAAACACTAAGACTAGGCTTCCAAAATCATGAACCACAAATTCCCCACACTGGACTCTCAACAACAACAACACACCACAGCACACGCATTGAAAATAATCATGGACCCTTTGCATCCTGCAAACCATCAAGCATTCAAGCACCTTCATTGGGCCAACAAACTAAAAGACACAATAACTCCTTCTTCCCTTCTGCTGTGCGGCTGCTAAACTCCTCGTTAATGCACTCCTTACTGCTATGTATCTGATCATGTTCTGTCCATGTCTGTGGTGCCCTGTACATACCTATAGCACCTCTGTATTGCATCTGTATCTGTATTGTACTGTATTGCTGTATACTGCGTGGTGTACTTTTGAAACACAAACTCACAGTGAATTTAATTCCACCGGCCTAGCCGTGTGGCAATTAAAGGAACGTGAATACTTTGCAACTCAGAGATGTAAAATTTCCATTTTTTTAAGCTTCACTATGCTGATAAAATAATGTTGGTCGTGACAAGGCAGCACGGTGGTGCAGTGGTTACCACCGCTGCCTCAAAGCAAGAAGGTTCTGTGTTTGAATCCCAGCCCAGATCCTTTCTGTGTGGAGTTTACCCATGTCTGCGCGGGTTTCCTCCTGGCACTCTGGCTTCCCACACCACCAAAAACAACATGTTCCACTCAGCGCCCCTGGCCAAAGAGCTGTCTGAGAACCTGGAGTTGGCCACCGGGCTGCGCATACGGCTGCTTGACAGTAAATGTATGTCCGTGTGACTAAATAAAGTATGCTTACGTCTGACACATACGTAACACAGTGGCGAGTGACGTCTTCACACACAGAGGTAATGGGGTGATGATGGCTGTACGGACAGCTGGTTAACCATGTGTGCAATAATTTGTCCACTGATTGTGTTGCAAAATGAGATCAGATTATTCTCATTCTTCCTCGTCAGCCAGTAATAGTGTTACGAATGTTGCACCGAACATGAGAGGATTTTGTTAGTTAGGTTAGGGATTTCGTGAACTCTCTTTGACAACAAAATGGCACAAGGAAGGGACGTCATTTCCAGGCGCCTGCTTCATGTCCAATTGTGAAATTAACTCCCCAGCCCGTTGCAGGATTAGGGGACATTAACAGAGTGCAGAAGCAAAAGACGGAATGCTGTTTAATGGATAGCAGTGTTCAAATGCTCAGTGGAGCATGTTTACTTCTATTAAAGGCAAGGGTATTTTGTTGGTAATTTTGCAGATGGTCTCCAACTTTCGCTTGCAAGCAAAATTAATAAACATTTTTATCAATGCTTATATAGAGCTGGCTCCACAAAAGGGCACAGAAAAATGTTATGATTTCCTTGATATAAATAAGGCAACTTTCATTTAGCATGTGAATAAAGGATACGTTCCATATCCAAAGGATATTGTCACGGTTTATTAATGTAATAACCCAGAGAGGACAAAAAAGGAAGGGTTTGAAAACCCAGTTTATTGAACAACAAAAATGCTTTATCTTTTAGATTGTGGATTCACGCCCTTTAGAGGTGATGGAAATATAGCAACAACAACTATCTAATCAGTAGTCCATGGACACGTCTTCCGACAATGTACTCATCTCGGTATCGGCTGGTTCAGGGTCCACCGGGGCGGATTCAGGCTCCGGCTGCAGACAGGACAGACACCACCCAGAATGAGCCAAAATCCAGAACAGTAATCCACAGAAACTTCATCGAAGTATTGAATCGTAATGTAACATGCTTAGTCAGACTAGCTCACCTGATCCAAGACTTTGGGACCACGTCCATCCAGGATCGTTTTAAAAGGAGGCGGATCGACGAGGTTTGACAAGCTGCAGCTGGGGGCTGTTACAAGTCAAGAGGAGCGGCCGGAGGAACAGCGCATCTCGTCCGCGGACCGCACATCACGACGAAGCGGTCCGCTCCGCTACGTGGAATTTGAGAGTTCCACGTCAGAAGCCTAAAGTCAGGCTTTTCGTTCCTCGACGCATGCGCAGCCGCGTTCTTCAATGGGGCCATTCTTCCAAGTTGGCCTGTCATGCTGGTTCGGACAAGACTTGTTCCTTCCTGCAACGTACCTTTTGGTGGCCGGGTATGCAGAAGGACGCCCGTAAATTTATAGCTGCATGTGAGGTCTGCTCGCGCAACACGGCGGACCACTCCAAACCGGCGGGGCTGCTTCGACCACTTCCCCTGCCTAGCAGACCTTGGTCCTGCATTGCGGTGGATTTTGTTTCTGGTTTGCCCGTCTCCCAAGGTAAAAATGTTATACTTACCATTGTGGACAGGTTTTCGAAACAGATTCACTTGGTGCCATTGGAGAAACTTCCGTCTGCCGCAGAGACGGCTAAGATTCTTATTCAAGAGGTGGTTCGGATTCACGGCCTCCCTTCCGAGATTTTGTCCGACAGTGGACCCCAATTCATTTCCTCTGTTTGGAAGGGTTTTTGGGATGATTTGGGAGTTAAGGAAAAGTTGGGGGGTTATCTCCCGCAGACCAACAGGCAGTGCGAGCGGGCAAACCAGACTATGGAATCCACCTTGCGTTGCGTGTGCCAGGACCGCCCTCGAACCTGGGTAGCTGAGTTGCCTTGGGTGGAGTTGGAGATTAATTCCATGACCAACTCCACCGGCTACTCAGCGTTTGAGGCAGCGGTTGGGTATCAGCCGTCAGTTTCCACGGCCGACGAACATTCGGGTTCGTCCTCGGTTGCTGGGGTCATTAAGAAGGCCCGAGGAATCTGGCAGAGGGTCAGGGCTGCTATGGGCCGGTCTAATCGCAGGTCCAGTCGCAAGGCTAATCGCAAGCGCCGACCGGCTCCCTCTTACAAGCCGGGACAAAGTATTTGGCTCAGAGCCAAATAAAATTTCACCTAGATTCATTGGCCCCTTCGTTATATCGGAGATGATTAATCCGGTTACAGTGCGGCTGGACCTGCCGTCCAACATGCGCATCCATCCTGTTTTTCATGTTGGACAGATTAAGCCGGTCCACTCCTCTAATCGATCGGGTGTACGAGGTGGAGGAGATCCTGGGGGTCAGAAGACGGGGCAGAGGCCTCCAGTACCTGGTCCACTGGGTGGGGTACCCAGTGGAGCAACGGTCATGGGCGCCCGGTCGCCACATCCTGGACCCTTACTGGAGGCCTTCCACCAGACTCATCCGAGGTCTCTAGGAGCGCCAACGGGATGTGGCGTGAAGAGGAGTGCGCGGACTGTTACAAGTCAAGAGGAGCGGCCGGAGGAACGGCACACCTCGTCCGTGGACCGCACATCACGATCCACTGCGCCAACAACGTCCGCGGAGCCTCCAGCGCCGCCAGCTGCTCCTCATCGGGATTCATCAGTCCGCCCCCTTATAAGGCCACGCCCGAGCCCGGAGAGGTGCGGCCCCATAATCTAGCAGTAGCATCTGCAAACAAATACAGATGCTAGGGACAACATGACAACATAGGACAACATGACAATCTCCTCACAACAGTAAGGAAGAGAAAGTTGAAATGGTATGGCCATGTGTCCCGCTCAACGGGCCAACAGACAGACCATCCTGCAGGGAACGGTTAGAGGGGGAAGAAGGAGGGGAAGACAACAAAAGAGGTGGGAGGACAACATACACGAATGGACAGGCCTGACCTTCGCAGAATTCCAAAGAGCTGCAGAGGACAGAGACGGATGGAGGAGAGCGGTAGCTGCATCATCAACGATGCCCCAACAACGACAACCTGACCTCACGAGATAGGCAAGGCAACCCGGTGTAGGTTATCACTTCCAGGACCACTGGGTCTAGATTTTTTACCATCGGTCAGCTACTGCGGGTGTGCTGCTTGTGAATTAACTGCTATGTGCCCTTCGGGACAGCACTCTGGGTTAATGGAGAACTTCTGAAATCAGAACCAAAAGGGCAGGGGCTTAAGTGTTGGGGATGTAATGGTTTTGCATTCACCGCCACGTCTGCATCCACCGCTGTGGCACATCCTTCATGTTAACATGATTGTTATGAATTCCCATAGGAATCTCCTAATATGAACCCAGGCAGAACAGGGAGAAGGGTTGGGTTCCACAAGGGCAACCTGTGTATTGAAATACAATAACAATCAAAAACAATAAAATAAACAAAATCAGAGAGTCTCGATAAATATTTCTTAAGATGGCGTCTTCAGCCACAAGGTGGGAGCTCATACGAAAAGTTCCTAGTCACTTATCTTCGTTGCCAAGTTGCTGAACGGACCCAGTTTTGGGTTAGCCGGAGAGGAGAGGTCTGGAAGCACTGAGATTCACTCTTAATTAATCTAAACTATTATGCGTGTTGTCTTCAGGAAATAAAAATAAAACGCAGAGGAAAAAAAAGAAATATTAACTATACTCTTCACATTAACAACCTCAAGGGGAAAAACATAACATGCCCCACCTGGTAGAGGATTTTGGCGCCGCGTCTTCCGAATGCCCACGCAGTCCTCTTGAAGGGAGCAGGAGCCAATCCGTACACTGCTGCACCGACCAGGCACAGCTGCCGCTGATAGGGAGCGGTCTGTGGACGAAACACGCGTAGATGTGCCGCCCGCGGACGACCGGCTCACAACAATGGTGTGTTGCTTCACGGTAGATTTATGAACTGTTTAGATTTTGGAGGCCGACACTTTCAACGTGGTTAAATTCAAGAAGACTGAATTTTTTTCTCGTCCACAACTTTTGACAGGGTGGACGGATTTGCCCCAATAATGAGGAGGGAGATCGTGACATCAGGCGACGCAGTCTGCTGCCATTTACAGGTGGAGCGCGCCGCTCCTCTTCCGCTTTGTGCCACACGGGAATCGCCGTGTGTGAGCGTGCACGCACAGACACACACACATCAACACCACCTATCTACTTTTTGTTCGTTCATGTTTAAATTGAGGTGTGTATCAACAGTGCACATTTGATGCAAGTGTCAAATTTCGTGTCCACGAATGCTCAGATGCGCGTGCGAGATTGCGCGCATACTTGTGCAGGTGCGCGCAGCTGCCCCAGTCGGCATGCGGGTGGGGGAGGCCGCTCCTACTAGCTCCTCCCAAGGACGCATCGCATTGGTTGCAATGCTTTTTGGCAGCGGACTCGAACGTGATCACTCATCCCTCATATATTACATAATTTCAAGAATTTGGAAATACATATACATACTCAACCAAAACTTAGGCAGGACAAGAACATTTCCACCAGCTTGAAGATCAGCCTGATGCGCTCACTCGTGATGTCAATCTTTCTGTACGCTTGAGAGACATGGACCCTAACGGCAAAACTAGAGAATTCAGGCCACATAGATGAGATGTTTCCACAGGCTCCTCGGAATCTTGTACAGAGAGCCCGTCACCAATGAAGAAGTGAAAACCTGAATAAAACAAGCCATCGGACCATATGAAGATCTACTAACCACAGTCAAAAAGTGAAAGCTAAAATGGTACGGACATGTCACCCACAGTCAAAAAAATGAAAGCTAAAATGGTACGGACATGTCACAAGATCCCAAGGACTCTCAAAAACAATCCAGGTAAACTTCAAATGCCTTAAATTCACCTAACACCTCACTGGATATGGACTTGTGCCTCCAGTACATGCTCCACTAGCAGCGGCTTTTAAAATTAACTTGAGGGTTGACACACGTACATAGCATTACAATTATCTTCGTCCTTAAACTTTATTTATTTGTATAGCACTTTTCATGCAGAGCAACACAAAGTGCACCGCCTCCCAGCCAACAAACTGGCACACACTCAACCATAGACACACACAGACACACAAACACCTACAGTAGGCTGATGTACTGATGACGGTAACATCGTAGTTATAAGACCATTCCATAGTTGAGGGCCATAGAAGCTAAATGCGGCCTCTCCATGCGATTTGGAATTAACTCGTGGAACTAGTAAGAGCCCTGTGCCGCTGGACCTCAGGTTCGGTGCTTGGTGGGCTCCTCTCCTATTTATCTGCTCACAAATCATATTTCATGACTGATAGATTGTTGTTCTGTGTCAATGTCTTTCTATCTGTCACAAAGATAAAAAAATTCACAAAGGATTCTGAAAGTAAACGCAATCACGCAAGCAGGCATGCACGCATAAGGCCGACGGTTCTACGTCATAGCTATATATGGGTATTAATAGCGGCCATTCAGTTTGTTTCATATGTCATGCCATTTCAAACTAATTCAACAAATGATGGAAAGGATGCATATTTATTTGTCAACAGGGACCTTTCCAGGAACCCCACCCAGGTGACTG
The DNA here is from genome assembly GCA_900302395.1 of Bregmaceros cantori. Classification (NCBI taxonomy): domain Eukaryota; kingdom Metazoa; phylum Chordata; class Actinopteri; order Gadiformes; family Bregmacerotidae; genus Bregmaceros; species Bregmaceros cantori. Next base: position 8,468 of record OMKY01220322.1, read on the forward strand.
CAGGTCACCGGAACACAGCGCCCGCCTGGCGGCCGGCGACCTGCTCAGCCTAGCAATTTACTAGCATTGGGATAGCTAGCATATTAGCGCATTAGCCGGTGTGTGTGTGTGTGTGTATGTGTATGTGTGTGTGTGTGTGTGTGTGTGTGTGTGTGTGTGTGATTTTCCGTGCATGTACATCTGTTTTTGTGCATGTGAGACTGTATGTTTGTGTTTGGTAGTGTTTCTTCTGTTTACATATGATTGTGTCTATTTGCTGTGTGTGTGTGTGTGCGTGTGTGTGCGTGTGTTTCTGCATGCATGTATGTTAGTCCGCATGGGTGTGTATATCTGGAGGAATGTGTCTGCCTGTCATGGGGCCTAATGTTTCCTGCGTGGCTCTGCTTCCCGTCTCCTGTCATATTACATGATTTCCTTCCACCATGACCCACGTAATCAGCTTGGTCCGATAGGATTCAATCAGTCCCTGTTACACCATCACCTATTCGTGCATGTATACGTGTGTGTTTGCTTAGCGATTAATTCACAATAACATAATTTTAATCGTTGGGTGTTAGAGAATCTTAGAGTCTAAAGACTAAAGTCAAATCAACTTAGACATCACTGCAGTTGAAATGAGGCATCGCCACGGGTGAAACATATTGAGAAGAAATTGATAAAAGAAAAGTACATGTGTGGGGTCTGTATATTCTTTAGTTGTGTCTGTTTGTTATTTATGTTTAAAATATGTTTTAAGTCCATATGGGCACTCCCTTGATCGGAAAGAAAACGCAAATGTACAAAATAAGAGCAAAAAACAAAACAACAACATAAGTACGCAAGAGCTCCATCATGAAAATGGACGTTTGAGAGTGAGAGTGTGTCTCTATGTTGTCGCGCTCGCTTGGCTCATTTGCCTGGAATGTGCCGTACATACCAATCGAGTGTGTATCAACATAATGTTTTTACTATCTCCGCATGTAGCAGAATGGGTATATACGTTAGGGTTAACCCCGTGCTCTGACCCATATAACTCTTCCTGACATTATCCTTAATGAGCCTCGCTGATGGTTACCCGCAAGAGCTCGTCACCATCGCGCGTAAAGACGCGTCGATTTTAACGTCGGATCGCATCATAGGCAGCCAGACTACGTCACTGTCGACTCCCCCAGGTCTCACAGGTTTGTGTTGTGTGTGTGTGTGTATGTGTGTGTGTATGTGTGTGTGTGTGTGTGTGTGTGTGTGTGTGTGTGTGTGTGTGTGTGTGTCAGGGAATGAAGTGGGGGGAGGGGGATGACGCTCTCGAGTGTGATGGATGTGGTGTCCTCCGCGGACGCTAAAAGTATCCCGGCGCATAGCTGCATCAGAACCACGGAGAGCGCACGAGGTGGAGGAGCCTTCGCTTCCCGACGCACTGGCCAGACGCAACAAGACGCGCAGTGCAGCCGACCAAAGACCGAGCCGGACTACCAGACACCCCGCTGCTCATTTGGAGGATTTCAGGGGTCAACAGCAACAAGTGGAGAACTACTTAAATTTATCGCAGGTTGGCCTATTCAATATGTATGTATTTTAAACTATATACATGTGTTTGGTATTCATTATTGAACTTGAAAACCAATTTAAATGTGTAAAATCCATTTCAAAGAACGTGGCTTTGGACAAATTGTTCTACTTCGTGTCAGGGCATCCGCTCAAACGTGCAGGGTATATTGCTCAAATGGCTCTAAAAGCAACAATCCTTCAGCAACTTCTTTAAGGATTACTTTCAGGATTGCCACATGTTTCCTTTCTCTATGGTATGCAATCGTTACAATCTCAAGTGAATTTATTTATATAGACTTCTGTATATACTTATTTTTACATAAAGTAATTGCATACATTTCTTACACCTGCATGGCACCAATATTGACTGTAATTTGTTAAATGATGAAATGATTTAAACTCTTATAAATGCTGCCTGATGACAGAAACAGCGGGGATATGAAAGAGGATGACATACCCGTTACACCTCCATCATATATTGGTGCTTTCCTTGAACAAATTCCTTGAACTTACCAATTACTCAGAAAACATATTACTTGTTTTTGGGCCGCTCTTCAGCTGGAAACTGTGAGCGCATTCTTCGGACATAAGAGTCCTTGGAATTTTCGTTCTGCTGCATTCATACTTATAGTGCATATTCTATTGTGAGCATATGTAATATATGCACAAATGGCAAGTAACGAAGTACAAAGACTGTGTTACTGTTCTTACGAGCATTTCAAGTAACTAGTACTTTTAGAAGTAGCTATTTATCTGATGAATTTGTACTTGTACTCAGTATATTTTCAACACAAATATCAGTACTGAGTACTCCTTACTTTTCGAAAACAGACGTGTTACTTTTTAGAGACTATAAATTAAAAATATACTCAAATTGGTTTGTGCAGCGACACTGGTCTACAAGAACTTTAGCAATAGGCAATGCACCCTAATGTAAACAACACTGCATACATGTGACATGTTGTCTTTACACCAACTGAACAAGCTCAGAAAATATGATTTCCTGCCATAAGTCAGAGCCTGTACGTTTTACTTTCTTTTTAACATTTTTAATTAATATGTTTTTTTATTTGTATTTTTAACAATGACATTTTTAAACATGCCATTTAAACCAGACAAACACACAAAACATAGAGAAACAACCAAACAAAAGAAAGGGAGAAAAAGGGAATAAAGCATAGTAACAGACTAAAATTCAGGGAAGAGTCGGGAGGAAACACTGCAGAAAAGCCAGAGAGGCTCAATTAGAACCTGCCGTACTGCTCGACCAATGGTCCGATGGTTGCGCTCTATAACCACTCTGCCACCACCCCCCCCACACTTTCAAAAATACTTTTAGTATATTTCAGAGCCTGTACTTTTTACATTAACCTAAGTAATCTTACTCAAGTTGTTTTAGTGCAAATATGTTTTACTTTTACTTAAGTAAGAAATCTGGTTATTGTCTCTGAATGTATGAGGTGTATACATGTATAGCTAAGTGTATCTTTAATCCTAGTTATTCTGTTCCTAGTAAAGTTATTTACATAGTAATTCTAAGGTGCTGCAGCTCCCCAGATCTGATATAGTGTATCCGGCTCTGGCAGGTATGCTCTATAAAGTGGGACCTTCTTTGCTCCTCCTCCTGGCGGTCTGCGTATGTTCCCTGGCGTTGCCATATCCCTCCACAAGGTATGCATCACTGGCTATTTGCTTGAGGTTCATATAGATATGTAATTTCTTGCATTTGTAGCCCACAAATATATCATTCATTTAAACAAAAAGCATTACCATTTCCAAACATTGCATTCCTCTAATGA
>OMKY01220324.1:0-14696 GCA_900302395.1 Bregmaceros cantori
GGGGGGGGGGGGGGGGGGATTGGGCAGTAGGGGAGGGTCCAGGCATTCCCAGACTGGCCTGGACATATGATCTCTGTGCGGGATCCCCCCCCCCCTTCGCTAGCTTCCCCATCCTCAGACGTGCTCGGAATACCTCTGTGGCCAAGCTTTCTGCAGGCATCTTTTGTTTGTATTGTAAATTGAATAATTTGGCCGGCAACCTCAATGGAAAACAGAATTCACTCCTTTTTTTTTTCTCCATCCACTAATCGTTTCCGCTCTCTCTGAATTGAAGCTGTACGCTGGGCCAAGCAGCTCCGGGGGTGGGTGTCAATCATGCTTTTTTTGGTAAACAGTAAACTAGTGTTATGTTTTTTTTGCCATCGCCCGGACAAATGCAGCACCCACTGGAGTCTGGAATTTACACCTAGAAAAAAAGGAGTCCTGTTTGTCAAAACAGTTCAAACTGCGGACAACCAATCGCAGTGCAGTAGGTGTGGTATAAACTTACATGAACAAAGCTTGATCGGGATCGGTATCAGAGGTAGAATTCTTGCCAAGATCGGGCTAGAATCAGACGACCTGTTTCAGTTCACAGACACAGGTGGATGCTTTCTTGGTTGTAGTTTTAATCCAGAGTGACTGTTGACAGCTTACATGAGCCCGGTGCCACATGTTACAATACCTCCATCTAATGTCAACACACGCAACTACGACAATTACACTCTGAATTTTAATGACCTAAATTGAACAGCTGTGAGTCGGGCTTTCCGTCCAGTGCGTTGGGCTTTTGTTGAAACTGGACACAAATATTTGAAGTAATGTCGGACACGGGTCGGGTTTGAGAAATTTTCTGTCGGACTCGGAGAGATTCAGACAAAAAAAGAAAATTGTCCCGAACCACACTGTAAATGTAAAGTGGTGTTTTCGCAGCTACGTCGGATGTGGATGAGTAAATGGAACGGGTTGACGATCATTGTTGTCACAGTTCCTTGTGAAAAGTAATCTGACCCCTGCCTACTGCCTACTCTAACTAAGTTAGATTACTACAGTAAAGTGTGAAATTACTGGAAAAATGAGTAAAATCAAAGTAATGCATTTGCTGTAACTTGTAACACTACTTTGTAATTCTTGCTGACATCAATGAGTTTGTGGAGCACAGATCCGCACATTTGCGTGTGGAATAGCAGAATGCAAGCTCCCACCATCCCACCACGGTGGGCGCGTTCTCCCACTGAATGTGAGGTTCAAAGCAGGAAAATGGGCGTGTGTGTGTGTTGATCTTTGTGTATGCGTATTTATGTTTGTCTCTGTGCATATTTGTTTGTCACAAACAAACAGTGGTCTGGGCTTCAAACTGGGAACAATATTTTTCTCCAAATGAGAGAGAGCAGGGACGAGAGGACAAAAGTGATTTGGTGGGAGTGAGACAGAGAGAGAGAGAGAGAGAGAGTGAGAGAAAGAGAGAGAGAGAGAGAGAGAGAGAGAGAGAGAGAGAGAGATTCTATATTCAATTATTATTTATACGTTACTTAATATGAAACTGGGGCATCAACGCATTCATTGGTAAAAGATTTACTATCCATGGCCATATATAGCTCGGTGGAACTGGATCATTAAAAGTCCACGCAATCAATGTTGCATCATTGTGATAATAACCAAAGTAAAAATAAAAGTTGGAAAAGCTACAATAGACACATACACACACACATGCGCGCGCACACACACACACACACACACATACACACATGCGCGCGCACACACATACACACACACACACACACACACATACACACACCCACACACACACACGTAGACACACACACACATACACATACACACACACACACACATACACACACACATACACACACCCACACTCTTTCTATCCCCCGTGGGGACTCTTTAGCGACGCTGGTCTCTCGATCCCTCTCAGGCTTTAGTTGAGATGCTTGTCGCATTTGCTGGATACCCCGGAGGGAAATCTTAAATAAAACACACACGTAGACACACACACACACACACACACACACACATACACACATACACACACACACACAGAGTCCTGGGGGAAGCAGCATTCAAAATGAAGAAGAGATATGACCTGCCTAAACCAGGGCTAGAAAACGAAATTATTTTTTAAAACATTCCGTACCGAACGGTTCAGGCAGGTCTCTGTTTAACATTTTCGTTCGGAGCTAAAGAATTATGATTGTTCTTAAAGTTCCTTATATTGTTGCAAAGTTAAATTTAAATATAGTTTATACAAAATATGTTTGGTGGACTCTTAAACTTCAGTGCAACTGTATCAACGTTACATTACGTTCACTTCCTCGTCTGTCCACAAGATGGAGCCCCAGATGCATGGGTTTTTATGTCTGACAGTGAAACTTGGATGGATGCACAACCGGAAATAATCATGGGACATGGGAGAATGTTAATGAATGAAGGAATGAATGAAGAATGAATGAAGGTTCCGGAACATTTGGAGAAATCTTTTTTTGTTTCCATTTCCGCTCCTCGTATTATTATTATTATTATTATTATTATTATTATTATTATTATCATTACTATTATTATTATTATTGTTATTATTATTATTATTATTATTATTATTATTTTATTTTTTATTTTATTATTATTATTATTATTATTAACTAGTGCTATGATTTTAATTATAATTGATCATTCTATTCCGTAGTATATGTTTCCCCAATCTCCTCATTCTAAACCTTGGAAAATACTTCTGGATGACAAAAACATGGGCTGGCTGGAGCTCAGTTTGGTCTTTCAAACGACTGGATGGTTGAAAACCCAGAGGTTGATGGTTCCAGTCCCAGCTCCAACAGTCTCCAGAGTGTCCTTGGACAAGACACTGAGGTTGTGGTTGAGCGCCTTTCCTTGCAGCATTCCTGGCGTGGGGATGTGTACCTAATTTCCCAATTGGCATCCATCATCATCATCATCATCACTCCCCTAGTCTGACGTTGCAGCTAGCTCTCTCCGTCTCTCTCTGTCCTCGGCCTGAAACTCTTGGATATTATCTTCCCAAGAATTCAGGCCACAGAGCTGAGATGTTTGGAAGAAGTGAAAGTCAGAATAAAGCCGATTTACCTTACTAACGCAATAAAAATAATAATAATAACAATAATAAAGTGTCATTAGGTGAGGAAGAAGAAAACTTCTGGAACTTGTATTCCTGATGTAGATTTTTTTTTTTTAAAGAGGGTATCAGATGATGTCTGGAGGAGGGGTCTGAAACTAATGGTACCCGGGGGTCCATCTCTAGGTCGTCCTCGGACGAGCCTTCCATCGTAGCCTCCATCCTGATCCTCCATACATTTGGCCAGTTCGTTGGTGCTATGGACTCCCGCGTCCTTCTTGAGCATGTCCACGAATGTTAGGGTGGGGCGTCCTCTGGACCCGTGCCCATGCGTAGGTTCCCATAGCACCAGTTTGCTGGCTGGTAGTATGGAAGTATGGTATATGGGGCAGCAACAGATCTGGACCAAGAATGTATTTTTTTTAAAAGGTTGTGTCTTTAATTTCATATATGGTACATCTTTGGAGTTGCCAGCTCACAATCTTCTCAAACCAATGGGCTTACAGGACATGACAATGATGGATTAGGGAAGGCTGAAAGCTATAATAGTGCCCCCCCTCCTTCCACGACCACGGGTGGAATGCAATACACTACCACTTGGTGGAAAGCACGTTGATCGCTGGGCGTGCTGATTGTCCACCCAATACAGAACCACACTCCACCACCAAGTTGTAGCACAGCCAACGCAAGACATGAAGGAGAAGAACCGACTTACCGCCGTGCAAATCGCATCTTTGTGAGTAGCCATGTAGAAAGGGCACAGACACATAGAGTTGGGTGATAGGGACAAAAATCCATATCACAGTATACCGTTCACTTCATCTGCATTCATTTACGTATTTTTGAAAACAGTCTTGGACAAAAAAAAGAACACCATTGTCAAGAGAGGGCAACGTAGCGCAATCTTCGTTCATTGTAGATGAAGCCTATACAAAATAATTTACTAACATTGGCCACGAAAGGGCAGCATATATTAAAAAAGACAGTAAAATAAGGCTGTGCAAATAGACAACAAAGCATTGGCAGCATTTTGATCATTTTTACACAGAGTTCTCTAAAAAGAGCAGGCGAAGCTGAAACGGCAGCAAATCGATAGCGTAAACAGATTAAAATAGAATGATTGATGATGAAATCCATTATTGATTCAATTGCCAACTCATTTGGATTCATCTTCCACGATGAATCATTCCATTGTTTGGACCATTGCTTAATTTTGATCATTTTATTATCACTGACGATTAATATGTTAATTTTCCATTTAATATTAGAACGATTATTAAGCAGAAGCTGTGTTTTTTTTGTGTTCTTTTTGATGTCTCGATATCTCCAATTGTTGTGCATATATATGCTTTTAGTCTAGTTTTTAGTCTAGGTTAATGGCTGTTGATTAATCATGATTAATACAATAATCAAATGCATTGATTGACATTCATTAGTTTAGGGAGGAGCCAGAGCCACTGGAGCTTAGGCACATTGTCCCCACATTAGGACAATCCACCCTACTGTAGCGGTTCGCATTTCTAGGGGAAATTCTATGCACACTTGACACTCTGTGACACGCTGTGTCATCCAGTTCCATAACTGCATTGTGATGTCAGAGACACACCCACAGCACTGTCTGCCAAGACACAGCATTGTGATGTCAGAGACACACCCACAGCACTGTCTGCCAAGACACAGGGTGTTCCATTGTCCATTCTCATTCTGTTTTGACTCTTGAAGAATAAAGAGCTTTTATGATAGAGGCTGTGTCCTTCCTTTACACACATACCTCTACACTACAGTGAAATGTAGTGTTGAACAGTTGAACTTAATGATAGACACATTACCATAGTTTGCTTTTACCATAGTTTCACTGACATTCATTCGTTTTAGAAAGAAGCCAGAGCCACTGGAGCTTAGGGGTCCCACATTCGACAGTGGCCCACATTAGGACAATCCACCCTACAGTGAAATGTAGGGTGAACAGTTGAACAGTTGAACTTAATGTTAGACACATTAACATAGTTTGCTTTTACCGTAGTTTCACTGACATTCATTAGTATATTTATTGCTTACATGTAGATCTTGTGAAGACAGTGTTCTAGACGTTTCTAGATGTTCCTCAGGATCCCCACAACTCCCTGGCAATCTGTGACCAGATGTGCACGTGACAAAACACAGAGTTGATTCAAAACGAGATGAAGGCCGAAGCAAAATGATGTTCTGTCAGCTCTGACAGCAGCTCTCCGACAGCTTCATAAAATACTTGATGGTTTGGCTGATTGTCTCTGACAGAGTGTTTACTGGAGAATAATGACAAGCTTATGGAAAACAGGCGCCCAGACCAAGAACTTTAATAGGGACTTCCCCAGATCTCATCATTGATGGCTGGCCATGGTGACAGCGGTGTGATGGTGGAAACGGGATCTGACAACTGATTGGTATTTTTGTCGCTTCGAGATCAAAATAATTTTAAAATAAGTAAATAAGCAGTGGACCGGGCCACTACCCAGACCTTTGTGTCCACCAGACACAGACAGTTTCCTCCGTTGTGCAGTGATGTCGAACTCTGGACATGAAGTGTAACATTGGACTCTGAACATCTATGCAGCGTATGTCTCATTGGACTGATAAGCTGGTTAGCATTGCTGCCTCACAGCTAGAAGGTCCTGGGTTCCAATCCCAACCCAGACAGGTCCTTTCTGTGTGGAGTTTACATGTTCTCCCCGTGTCTGCGTGGATTTTCCGGGCACTCCGGTTTCCCCCACCACCAAAAAACATGTTCTAGTTAACCTGCTCCAGTCAGTGCCCCTGGCCAAGGGACTGACTCACAATCTGGAGTTGGCCCCCGGGCGCTGTGTTGGGGCTGCCCACCGCTCCTCAGGGATGGGTTAAATGCGGAGGAAGAATTACAATGTACATGTATGTATGTGAGATGAAATAAAGTATCTTATGGTAGCAGTACATAGTACCACACACACACACACACACTCTCGTCTTGTTCAGCTCAGAAAACGAGTCACTTCCAATTGACGGCTGTAAGGTACAGGTCTAAATCTCATTGTTGAAATACAACTGCTACTATCAAGACATCTATACCCACTGAGAGAGAGTGTGCGTGTGTGTTGTGTGGGAGTGCGCCTGTGTAATTGTGTGTCGGATTGGAAGCACAAAGAAGTGCGCTCGGGAAAGGCTACACACACGCATGTCGGGGCGGTAACGTAAGTCTCTTTGAGATCAAATCTGGCTTGTTTTATCTGCCGGCACCATGGTGCAGAGCGACGGACTGAGGGAGAGACAGAATAAGAGATAACAAGAAAGAAAGAGAAATAGATACAGAGAGGAAGACAGAGGAAGTGAGATACAGAGAGAGGGGAAAGAAAATGTATTTCTTTCACAAATAATCTAATCTTTTTTAATTTGTAAGATAAGGTAGGCTTCATCATAATGATGTGCAGCTGGGCGCTGAGAGGAAATTCATATGGACGGATTGCGTATGGAGGGAGTGAGGGGGAGGGAGTGATGAGGATGGGAGAAGATGGAGAGAGACAATTAGGCGAAGAGCAAGATTTGCACAGATGCGAGAGTTAGGGTAGGTACAGAGAGAGAGAGGTAAAGTGAAAGAGGGAGAGATAATGATAGAATAAACGAGGGAGAGGACGTCAGAAGCATTAAAATCGCTCCAGATTTCTCTCTCCTCGCGTCTTTTCTGTTCCGCTCTCTCCACTCCATCCCTCCATCCCTCTCTTAGTAGACTGCATCCTCGGTCCTCTGTGACTGGGAGGGGAGAGGGATGCTGGAGAGGGGAGTTAATGAAATATTAATGCCTTCCTTATTTTGAGATTTACATTAATCGTTTCTCTCCATCTTTGTCTCGCCAGACGCCCCCGCAGACACACACACGCACACACCACAACCTCCGATCGTTCCTCGTTGAATGTGACATTTGGAGCAAGTGAGGAAGCTCTAATGAGATAGCTGAACTTGTACTTGCTGTATCGCTCTCCTTTTCTCTCCCTCTCTTTCTCTCCCTATTTGCCTTTCCTGACCCTACACAGAATACAGAAAGGAAGTGCAGGAGCGAGCGAGAGAGAGAGAGACAGAGAGAGAGAGATACATACATACAAACAGGGAGGGACACACAATCACTGATGCATTCAGATAAATAAGGACCAAAACCACACAGACATAGAAATTTGCCCTTGCAGCATATATGAACACTGCTTTCTGGCAAACTGGGCTTTATAACATCACTGGTGTAGCGTTATGTTAGCCACAGCCATGCTACACTTGCCGCCGTTCCCAACTGCCACCCTGGGAACGGGTCTTGGGGTTAGGGCTGAAGACATTACCGAGCACAACCTTCGACCAATCAGAGAGGAGAAAGAATCTTTCCCCTGTTATTGCACATAACGTAACAAACGCAACTGAGCTGAGTACATCATGATATAGATCCCTGGATAGGATACATACAGCACCATCTTCTTATAGTGGTGTGCCGGCCCCACTTCTGGGTCCGACGCTGATTGCTGATGGCCCGTTGTGAGGAATGCGGTACGTGAACACTTCAGCTCAGTTATGTTTGTTACGTTGCATGCAATAAATGGGAAATTATTCCTACGTCGGTTGAATAGAATATCTTTGACAACGCCTGTAGCTGTAGCTGCAGAAGCACTTGCGTCAGTCTCGTTTCGAGGCTAGTTTTCAACCAACACACACAGAGACAATGCAGCTAGTGGCTCGCATGCATATAGTGCAAAATAGTCAAGTTAAAGAGCGTGAAAAGGTGGACCATCACAGCATTGTCCTAAATGATGGCATCTCCAATAATATTAGCATTGGATGATGGCAAAATCATTGGGTGTTGTCAACGGGGCATCTTCATTCTGAGAAAGAAATGAGCAATAAACCCCGGCATTATGTTGCACAGCGGGTGGCCGCGTTTCACCTGAGGCCAATTGGCAATAATTGCCGTATTTATTTCATACAGGCAGCAAACACGGTGTTGTGGCAGTACACGCCCACACACAGTCAGATGGAACCTCTGAATACAGTCATTGGCAAACCAGTGCTGGCCAATTATCGATTTTCGATGGATGATGAAATGGTCCTGAAGACTGGCAACAAAAAAAAGGAAACCTACCAGAATGATATGATTTGTGTTCAGATGTATATTATAGCATTCATAACAATTTTATTTAATTGAAGGAAAGAAACGGCCTAAAACATGATTGGCAACAAGATACCAAAAATAGAAGATATGTATAAAAAAGTAGCTACAGTATGTGTAATGTTATGGACAAGGATCATTGCATCCTAAGCCCCTTTTCCACTGGCTTGCTTAAGGCCAGCACGGCACAGTTCACATGCACATCCACCCGGAAAATCGCTTCTCCACGAGCGCAAAACGGCCAGGCCAGGTTTCAGGACCCATTCAGTTGTGGATCCAGAATCTGGCCGTCCATGGCCATGTTTGCTGGTCGCCGATTGGTCAGTCACATGAGGGGGTCGTGTACCCCCATCCTCCCCAGTCTGGCAGGCATCAATAGAACAAAGGCAGGCACCAGGAGTGGACCGACACCTTTATCCCCCCTACCCCCTTACAGCAGCCACAGCACACAGCCGGCAGTGTTGTGAATTCATGTTAATCGGGAGGGGTGTCACACACGCAGGGGTGGGGGTGAGCATGGCATATCAAAATTGAGTTTTTAAAAACTAGGCACCACCCCCTCATGGCCACGTTAAGAACAGTGGAAACACATTCCCATTTAAACTGAACTAAACTTAAATGAGATGTGCCAAACTGTGCCTTGAGTGGCTTTAAAATACCTGCCTTTCACTTCATGACATCTTGCCGAGCAAAAAAAAGTTATACATTGTATTTAGACTACAATTATGGCATGAACGAACAGTAATGTATTTTTTCATGCATTGTTCATATGTCTTTATATACGTCTTATATATTATTGCCATTATCAATGATAAAGAACGTGCTATATTTCTACAAGTTTGTGATTCCGTATAAATATGCTTATATCTATGCGTAATTCTCTTTCCTCGCGTCTCTATCTGTCGCTCTCCCTCTCCGTCTTTTTCATCTATCTCGCTATCTAATGCAAATTGTCAGAGTGTTCCTTTAAAACGCACTATCCATCCTCACAGGACCAGCGGGACATGTTTGGCCTCTCCGCCGTATCACTGAAATACGGCATGCTGCGTCACCTTTAACCATAAAGGCGTGACATTTCCGGGTATGGACCAACGTATTTAAGCAGGCGATGTCCGGGGCATGCAGTACTGGCGGCTCATTAAATGCATGCTGCGTATGAAGTTCAAAGGATGAATCACGTCTGGCGTTCAGCCATGCGCTTTTATTGTGGTGGCGCCGCGCACCGAATGGCCGCAGTTGCAACGGGGGCCCGATCGCTCTCGGAAATTGATAGCGAGCGACACGGAACGGGGATGTGTCCATTTGTCAGCGTATTGATCTGCCTTGGAAATGTTGTTTTATTAGTCTGGCTGTACAGGCCAGTAGCGGCCAGCAGGGGATAGTGGACTTCAAATATAAAACACGTGATGGGGAGGGAGCTGCGTGCTGTATACGGCTGCAACTAACGATTAATTCAATAGTCGATTAGTTGCCGATTATTGTTTCATTAATCGATTAATCGGTTGGATATGTTTTATTCAGAAAAATACCCAAAATATTCATGGCAAGCTACAATTACAAGAGATTAATCTTGAAATATTACCTTGAAATATTGTTGAATGTGGTTATTCTCAAACCAACAATAAAAGATTGTTGTCTTCATATTCATGTGTTTTATCAATTATCTCCTTTTAATATTTCATATAGGTTCAAACATTCAATGGTTCCCTGGTCAATAAAACTGCTAAATGGTAGGTAGGCTCTTAATTTGTTAACATGTTTATTTTATGATCTTTGAGCCAGGCCTCAAAGCCATGCCTCACTAAATCAGTTGCTGCTGCTGTTTGTTTTTTGTGTTTTTACTTGACATTTTATTGTTGTTTTTTTTACTTTTTATATTTGGTTGCAGGGCTTTGAACCAATATTTTTTCCCTAATTTTTCGTTCCAAACAGAAACAGAATTATAACGTTTCCGGTTATGAGTTCCACCAATAAATTGACGTTCCCAAAATGGTTAGAACAAAAAAATATTGTTTCTGGAACGTTTCATTTAGTTCCTGTCAGCTGTTTAATGCTATGTAATATTTGTTGCGGCGAACCCAAAGCGACTCGTTACAGAGACCCGCTGGTAGCGCTCTACAGCCGAGGTCTCATTGCGTGGTCGGAATGGAACCTGATAAAACCAACCTGTGGACAACCAAATAAAGCATAGTTGTGTGTGTGTGTGGTGTGTGTGTGTGTACTTGTGTGTTTGTGTGTATCGTCGCATGTCTGCATTGGATTGTGACAGAATGCTCCTGCCAACAAAAGCAAAGCTTGTCTATACGATGTCTTTGTAATTTTCTGTACACTGTCAACGCCAGTAAGGAATTTACGCCTCACCAAATGCAATGAATAATGACCACTACTCACAATAAGAAAGATGGTATTCTGTGGAGGCAATAATGAAAACTTGAGGGGAAGAGAGAGAGAGGGCATGGTTGAGAAAAACAAGGGTGATAAACTGAGCAAAATAGGCAATGTATAATGTTGATTTGATTTGATGGGGAGAGAGAGATAAAAAGGTAGAGATGAATAGAGAAAGAGAGAAGAATAGAGTATGAGAGATAGAAAAAGCGACATATGGATAGCGAGAAAGACTCGAGAGAGATCAAGCCAGCAAACAACAACTCACTTCATTTTGTTTCATGGTTCACCATATTCCTGTGCCTTTTAAGGGTCATCGGACGGTAGAAGAATGGTCGACGAACATGATCTGTGATTATATTTGAAGTTTACTCAAAGAATATTCCATGAAAGTTAAAAAGTTAAAAGTTGACTTCATCTGACGACGGGACAATTCCATACATCTTTGGTCCTCTGGACCCAAATGACAGGGTGGCATGTTGTGAGTTCCCCAGTTACACACCTGCAGTCAGGGCTTTGAACCGGTTCAAGGAATGATAACGAAAACTGGGAACTTTTTGTATTTTCCAAGGAAAAGAAATGAAACCGGAAACGTTATTATTTTTTATGTTTCGGAACAGGAACAGTTATTTAAAAATAATGGCAACCGGTTAATACCAGTTTTATTTTGTTCCTCAAAGTTTTTGTTTAAACACTGCCGTGCGCCTTTCCTTTCCAGCCCCCTGCCCAATCGCCCGGGCGAACGGCGCGGGTGTCCGCTGCTCCGCGAGTCTCTGCCGCCGTGCGCCTTCCCTTCCCAGCTGTGCCCGCGACGAGCGTCGACTTAAATTAAAACACCGCCTGGCACAACTTGTGCCAATCTGACAGGAACGAAATTAACCGTTCCGGGAACAAAATGTATTTGTTCTAACCGGTTCGGGAACGTCAATTTATTGGTGGAACTCATAAATGGAAACGTTATAATTCTGTTTCTGTTCGGAACAAGGCGATTGGGGAAAAATATAGGTTCAAAGCCCTGCTTGCAGTACATCAACATCTTTTGTGTCCTTCAAACATGTGTCCTCATCGACGCCATCGCGTCACGGTCGCCCGATGGCATCGCGCGACTTAAGTGCTTGTAGAGATTTTTGATTGGACTGTTAGCGGATGGTTAATGCTGATTGACCCGCGTGCACGCATGTGCGACTCGGCAAGATTTGGTTTGCACACAACAACACGGGTGTCCCACCCACTACCACCGTCGTTCCAATTGTCCCCCTCCCCCGTTGCCCCCGCCCTCCGTCGATACAAAGTCAATTCCATGGCCGGCAGAGTTGCATTAATGAAGGTGACTTGGGTCTTAAACCTGTCACCTGGGTGGAAGTAATAAGAATAATATTTTTCAATTACTGAAATATTGTCAAAGGTGACTTATTTGATCAAATTACAATCCTGTGCGTTTCATGTTTTGTTTACGATGAGGCCCGCGAAACGACCGCCGATTGATTGCCGAGATTGAAGCCGGATCGCTGCGTTCATGTTCGACAAAGAAACAAAACTGCGCGCTGGAGTCGATCTTAATGGCCCCGCGTGAGTGGGCTGAGTCAGTGCTGGGCCGCCCCAGTACTGCCGAACCCAATGGTGTGATTGTGTACCCCGTCCCACGGTGACGGATGGCGAGTGTTATAGAACTGCCGCTGTCAGGATGACCTGACGTTGGCGTGATGTTCACGGAGCGTTGTAAAGGTTGAAATATGGCTTCGGTTCGCCACACTAGCGGTGTCATCAGCAGAGGGGAACCCCCCGGAGACTTCTTATTCTGTTTACGTGTGCTGTGGACCTCGGCTGATTCAGCTACGGGGGGGGTCGTTATTTAACAACTTGTGGTGTCCTTATAAGTTGGGCACGACAGGAATACCTGCCTCTCTGAAAAGCACAACGCGCTTCTGTAGAAATTCTAAACTTGGCTCTGTTCATTTGTTTATCCCGATGACCTAGGCCTAAAAGATCAGTTTGTCTTCCTGGATTCAGTTCACATAAAAACAGTCTCAATAGAAAGAAAGTGCACACAGTACATGAAGTTACATCAAAATAAGGCATCGAATCTTTAATCATATACATACTAGGGCTGCTACTGACGATTATTTTAATAGTCGATTAGTTGCCAATTATTGAACCGATTAGTCGATTAATCAGTCTGATTTTTTTTCTTTTAAAAATATTCCAAATACTTTTGCTGCCCAGTAGCTCAGTTGGTTAGGCAGAGCGCTGGAAAGCACGCATATGCCTTAATGGCGCGGTGAGTCAGTGGTTCGAATCTCGCCACCAATGTATTTCCCCCATCTTCACCTGTTTCCGCTAACCCTAATAAATAAATCTTGGAAAAAAACAGCCTGAATGAGCTGGGGAAAAAAAAAGGAAAAAAAAACAAATTCCAAATTCTCACAGCGAGCTTTAATTACGAGAAATACTTCTTCCGACACAAACTCATGTAATTTATACATAATAATTTTATTAGTTAGTTAGTTAGTTAGTTGTCTTCATATTCATGTTTTTTAATCAATTATGTCCATTTAATGTTTCATATTTTCGTAAATTGTATCAATACTGCCGACAATAACATTGATTCAACTCTGCCGATTAGTCACGGAGTAATTGACTAATCGTTGCACCCCTAATACATACACTATGAAATATGAAACGATGAGCTGATCCGCATGTCAACTGCAAACCTTGCTTCTTTCCGGGCATCATTTTGTTATCTCTGGTATTTCTTAATTTCCATTTTTTGTGGTTTCATTCAGTACAACGACGAGAAGACACTTACATAGGATGAGTTTAACGTCTGAATAAATTGCCCTTCACGGCCCTCAGCAAAAAAATCCATGGAGATTCATATAAAACGTCTCTCAAAGTGCCTTGCACTGAAACACATTTGGAGCACACATTTGTCGAGTCTTTCTCGTGTTGTGATTACAGAGACTTTGACACCCTCTGCTGGATTTGGCTGAGCAGGCAATAATTCAACAACATATCAAGAAAATCACCACACTTTTGTAAGACATCCCTTTATCCGGGTTGGATGCGCAAAATGCCATCCTAATCTCGCAAGGCCGCATTGTTTGTACAAGCAAGAGGAGGAGCCGTATCGCCGGCGCCATCTTTAACACACAATGGTGTGAATTAAAAGAGAGGATTGGCTGGAGGAATAAAGTATTTTTAATGGAGCGACCGTCTCCTGGCTAATGAAATGTCTGCATCTGTTATCTTGGATGGCCTGACGATCCATATGCAAATCTCGTGATGCCCCCAACGCTACTGATCCTTTCAATTTATTCGCTCTCCTTCTCTCTCTCTCCATATCTCATTCTTGCCCACTCCTCCTCCACCCATTTCTCTCTCTCTCTCTCTCTCTCTCTCTCTCTCTCACTCTCTCCGCCATCTCTCTCTCTCTCTCTCTCTCTCCATCCATCTCGCTCTATCCCTCTCTCTCCACCATGTCTCTCTCTGTCTCTCTCTCTCCCCCTCCATCTCTCTCTATCCCTCACTCATTCCACCCATTTGTCACTCTCTCTCTCTCCCATCCATCTCTCTCTATCCCTCACTCTCTCCACCATTTCTCGCTCTCTCTCTCAGTCTCTCTCTTCTTCCCATCCATCTCTCTCTATCCCTCACTCTCTCCACCATGTCTCTCTGTCTCCCCATCCATCTTTCTCTATCCCTTACTCTCTCCACCACTCTCTCTCTCAGTCTCTCTCTCCCCATCCATCTCTCTCTGTCCCTCACTCTCTTCACCATGTCTCTATCTCTCAGTCTCTCTCTCCCCATCCATCTCTCTCTATCCCTCACTCTCTCCACCATGTCCCTCTCTCTCTCTTTCTCTCTCTCTCTCTCTCTCTCTCTCTCTCCCCATCCATCTTTCTCAATCCCACACTTTCTCCACCATGTCTCTCTCTCTCTCTCCCCCCTTCTCTCTCTATCCCTCTCTCTCTCCACCAGCTCTCTCTCTCTCCATCCTTCGCTCTCTATCCCTCACTCTCTCCACCATGTCTCTCACTCTCTCCACCATGTCTCGCTCTCTCTCTCTCTCTCTCTCTC
>OMKY01220335.1:0-11586 GCA_900302395.1 Bregmaceros cantori
CGAGTCATTTTTAAAGATGTAGCTCTAAACGCTTGGAATTGAATGCAGAACTAGATTTGACTACATGCATATATCGCACACAGAATGGTTAGTTCAAAGTTAGCTAATGTGATACAGGTTCATATACAAATGTAATGATTATGAATAAGTATACATAAACAAGGTTAAATGTTCGATATGTTGCGAATGGAATTGGTGCCCGCTAGGGGGAACTTTGGGGTTACGTTCCAAGGGGAACTTTTTTGTTGGTGCACTTGCCTACCGGATGCGCCAGATGTAAACATCCAGTCCATTCCTTAATTCCAAGATAGTCGGTGGCGGTAGGCAGAAAATGATTATCCATCGGGCAGAGCGACAAGCATTAGTGACTTGCCTTTCTTTATGCTTGGTTGTGAAGCGATGGAGGAAGTTGGACGTGGTGGAACCTACTTCGTTATTACACTTCCCACAGCGTTAACAGAACGCTTTTCGCTCCGCGCTATTTTTGTGTGAAGCCTGTATAGTTCTACTGGATTATGAAACGCAAGTTGAAGTTTGTGGACGGCGGTGGAATAGCTGGTCACCGCCATGACGGTAGGTGAGTAGTTCGCAACCTTCTTCTCCTATTGTTTAACGCCCATCGGCACTTGTCTGAGCATGCCTTTGCGCGCGTGGATGGAAAGGCAGCGGAGGATTTTTTAAGCCGGGAAAGACTCGTGAAAGACTCGTCAAGAGTCGAGAGTCATTGACCTAGATCATCAAGTCGAGTCCGAGTCTTTAGGGCGCGAGTCCGAGTCGAATCTCGAGTCCCGTTTTTGGTGACTCGAGTGACTTGTGAGTCGAGTCTTTTTACTCGAGTCTGCATCTCTGATACAAGGCTAAGATACATCTTGGGGATTTGGTGACCACAGAAGATCAGCAACCAGAGAACAGGACAAGAACCAGTTGAGACCACCACAAGACGTAGAAGATGGTGTTGATAGGGCATACACTACGCCGCAAACCACCTACGTCACCAAACGGTACTGGACTGGAACTCCCAGGGCAAGAGAAAGCAAGGAAGGCCACGATTGTCATGGAAAAGCGGTGTCAACTCCTCTTGGGAGGACGCTAAAAAGGTGGCATGCGACTGCAGTAGATGGAGAGTCTTCACCGAGTCCCTATGCTCGTGAGCGGGTAAAGAGGATTAAGTACCTTACCGTACCACCTTTATTTATATAGCACATTTAAAAACAAATGAGTTGTACCAAATTGCTTTACAATTAAAAAAAAATTTAAAACGATAAAAGAGTAAAACATGAGGATAAAAGACATATACACAGGAGAGGTTATAAGACAAAAAATGTTCAGTGTCACGTACGTGCCAGGAAAGGATGACCTTGGAAATTCCAAGGCATAGAAATATGTCTTGAGACGCGATTTAAAAAATTGGAAGCGTCGAGGCCTGCGTAGCCTGCAGAGGCAGCTCGTTCCATACCCTGGGAGCTACCACCGTGAAGGCTCTATTTCCTCTGTGCTTCAGCCTGGCCCTGGGCGCAGCCAGGAGAAGCTGATCAGAGGATCTTAGCGTCCTTGAAGGACAAAGTAAGTAAAGTTAGTCTGGGCAATAATCACATGTTTTTTGAATGACTGCCATGGAGGTTTTCGGGGTGTGTGTATGCAGCATATACAGTCTATGGTGTGCAGGCAGACCTGTAGCAGTTGTTGTTGTAATGGTTATAGCTTCCGAGGGCTGAGAGGCAGCCGAGGCACAGGGCGTAGGAGAAGAAGATCTGGGTGCCTGCATCCATCCATACCTGCCAGGGGTTAAAGACAGAGTTTGTGAAACATCTGTTTTTTCTTGGCTTAAGTGCCAAGTGGGGGTCACATAGGTTGGCATGGGGAGTCCCTGGCACCATACATGTGCTGAGTGCGGGTGTCTTCTCAGGTGTGCCACAGCAGTACAGCACAGTAATTGCACTTTTTCAAAATATTGTTAGCAGAATCGTCGCCCAGGACAATATTTGATCACACAGCTACAGAGAATCATATTGGATCATAGCACCTTCACAGAAGCTGCGGAGCAATTCCTAAATTTATTATATATTAAAAATATGAAATAATAAATTGAAATACATTTAGCTGAAGTTGGCTGAACACACACAGTGCGGGCGCCACACTTGCTGACTGCACCGTCTGCACGCGCACACAGACTGCGCGCTGAGCATCGCATCCACACTATTCAGCGCTGATTGACACTGAATACATGTAGACACACACGGACAACGGGGCGTCCGAGAGTGTGCAATATGGACTCCAGTTCTTCACCACTATTCAGCGGACAGTTGTAGCACCGCCATATCTTTTTATTTTGAGTACGGAGTACGGAGGAGCAGCAGCAGGCAGTCGACTGGAATACGGATACGCACGGCGGTCGGATTACAATACTAACCCTTTGGGAAGTCTATATAACCCGGGCAGACTACGTGGGACCCCACCATAACTGTTAGATACAGTACAACTTGCCATCCAATCTCCTCGCCTCAGCGTGCGGAAAAAAATACAGCTTCAGGACAGTCAAAATGAGTAAAAAAAAAATCATTCAATATACGCCGTGTATTCTGAGGCCCTTTGTAGATTTTATAAATTTGCAAACGGCCCTTGATGGGAAAAAGGTTCCCCACCCCTGCCCTACAACATTGAAGTGTCATGGACTAACCGCAGGGTCGCTGAGGCGTCCCATGTCAGGATACAGGTAAAAGTGTATTCCCAGGTGGGCCCCTGGCAAGGTGATGCCCCTGATGAGCAGGACGAGCAGCATGAAGTAAGGGAAGGTGGCAGTGAAATACACCACCTAGTGGACAAGAAATTGCATGGAAAGGGACAAAAGAAATATGATGAAACATTCAATTCAGTTTTAACCCTTAGAGTCCTAGGATTTTTGGGTGGTGTTTTTAACTTACCATAAGTAACCAGGGATCTACCCTATAAAGCATAGTCATTGCTATATACATTTTGACGCCTTTTTTCAAATGACCTCAGCTACAACCCTAGAGAAATGAAATAAGAATTTCATGAAACCATGCCTAGTGTTGGAATTTTCGACATTTTTATATTTGAGACAAAAATAGTTGCAGAAAACCAACAACGGGAGTTTTTTTTTAACTTGTCTATTTAATGGGACAGCACACCTAACACGCTATTAAAAGATGATGGTATTAACTTGTGCCTTGTTATTCCACACCCAAATCTTCTAGTGCAGATCTATGCCCCACAAATGCATCATTCACTAATCTGGGCAACCTGTTCCATTTACTCATTTTTGTCAGACTTACGATTGAATGCAGCCATACCATTGGTCCAGAAGAACATGTGACAACACTGAGTAACTTCAAGTCATATTTTCAAAATGTGAGCCCCATGTTTTTAGTGCGTAAACTGGTCTATATGCAGCCTAATATGTGTGCCCTCCCCCCCACTCTCGTGACTCTGTGGTCCTCATCTTAACAATTAAACTGGGGCTCCCCCTTGTGGAGCAGGATTACCTTGCCAGTAGATTTGACCCCCTTCCAGATGCAGAAGTAGCAGACGATCCAGGCCAGTGCCAGGCACACGGCTAGGTCTGTGTTCAGAGAACCCATCTGATCGATCCCCGGAGAGATGCGCAATACCCTCCTCCTACACACACACAGAAGGAAGCAAGGGCGTCAGTTTGATTGATTTCACAAGTGCCAGGGACAATAAATCTAAACCTGAGTCGGTTCGAAAAGTCCCGGGGACAGGTACAAGCTAGGCCTATTACGTCTGATTTAAAGTTTTGTGATAAATAATAGACATTGTTTTAGTCTGTTGATGAATATTGAGGGTCATATTGTCCTGACAATAACCAGACCTACATTAAACAAGCCTACATTAAACAACCACCAGAGGTCAGCGGTATGGCGTTCAGCCTGTGTGACGAGATGTGCTGTGTCGCCATGGCAACCGCAGAATGCTTCAGAAGCCTCAAAATTACCATCCACTGACGTCTGTGATTCATTTAGGCGCTTGCACTTTTCTTTTTTTCCTTTTTTAACTTTTCTTCTTATTAGTATTTTTGGGTATTATGGCAGTTGACAAAGCGGTGAGGGCGATACAGCTTGTCAGAAAAAGTGGGTGGGACGTGTCCCCCGTGGAACGCCTGCAAAGAAGGGGAAGGGTGCTACATTTAATTTGTCATTAATTATTATGTTTTTGAGACTACCTCTGGTGAGGTATTACCCTCACTAGAAGGGGTGGACGATATACTGGAATACCTTTTTTTTGCATAACCAAATACCCACACACACATACAGACATCACTCATGATTCAGGGTTGTAGGTCTGGATCAAGCAGGGTCAGGAAGAGGGAGGATCCAAATCAAGTTCGTATCAAATCACAGCCTTGTAGGTGTGACAAACAGGGCGTTGAAACGGTTCATATTTATGCTTGGTTTGTATTTTCCAGGGAACAGAAACGAAACCGGAAACTGGTTTTATTTTGCTCCTCAAAGTTTTTGTTGAAACACTGCCGTGTGCCTTCCCTTCCCATCCCCCTGCCCCCCACTGCGCCAGCGAGTGCCCCGCGCGGCACGGCTGTCCGGTGTCCGCTCCTCCGCCAGTCTCTAACAACGTGCGCCTTCCTAGCCGCACCCGCGACGAGCGTTGACTTGAAATGAAACACCGCCTGGCACAACTTGTGCCAAGCTGACAGGAAGGAAATTAACCGTTCCGGGTACGTTCGGGAGCGTTAATTTATTGGTGGAACTCATAACCGGAAACGTTATAATTCTGTTTCTTTTCGGAACGAGCTGATTGGGAAAAAATATTGGTCCAAAGCCCTGGTGACAAATGGCTGGGGGTAGGAGGAGCATTCTTTTCGTCTCACAAAGATCCAGACTTCACGGCGCTCTGATTAGACAGAACGAAGAACCTCGATTGGGTGTCCGCTTGGCCCAGACCCACACAAGCGCGAAGACCGTGCGACGCATCGTTGGCTCTGGCTTGAAAGGCTAATAGACACACACAGGTACAATATGTGCCAGCCACTCACTCCCAGAACTCCATGACGGGGGACGTGGATGCATTCCCACGTTGTTCCACTGAACTGTTACCTCTCTGGAACTCCTTGCAGGACTCTTGAACAGAGGAATACAATAATGATAACTACTTACAAAGATATTAGTATGTTTAACAGAGGAATACAATAATGACAACTTCTTACAAATATGCCATGTTTGGTTCGGACTAAACCAAAAAAGTATGTGGTGCGGACGTTTTGGGTTGGTGTGAATACAAACCACTGTGCTATTCTACATCCAAATGTTCTGGTGTGGATCTCTGCCGCACAAATGCAGGATTAATCTAGAAACACTTAGAGAGTGCAAACCTGCGCCAAGGCCCTGGAGTCACTGATGCCAAAACATCTAGAGTAGTGGAAGCAGCCAGCCCATTGTGACCACACCAGTAAGTAACGTCAGGTCGTATTTTGACTGTATTTCAGCAAGGAAGCGAATGTAATGTCATTAATACAGTTACACTGAAGTTTGAACGTCTACCAAATATATATTGTATGAACTCTATCTAAACGTAACATTGCACAATATAAGGAACTCTAAGAACGAACAAAATGTTTGCGTTCCAAATCGGTTCAGGACCGATATTTTGGTGGTGGAACGGTTCAGAGAACGAAAACTTTAAACATAGGCCTGTCTGAACCATTCGGAGCAGAACTTTGAAAAAATAATTTCGTTTTCAAGACCTGATCGAGAGATTTGATTGTGACCATTTAACACCTATTACATGCAGACAGGTGTTTCAGCCTCCTCTCTGTTTATAACAAAAAACTCTCCAGAATGAGTTTCATATGAAATATTGAAAAAGGTGACACTTCTAACCTGTGTTCCAGGAGTTGTTGCAGGAGGCCCAGGGCAGATCCCAGGTGAAGGATTGGGAGAGGTAATAAATTGCCCAAGCCAACACCACAATGTAGTACACATTGAGGAGAGCCACCACCACTTGAGTGGCATAGCCAATGCCTGCATTAATAGAAGTAACAAAGTAAATAACAAAGAAATAACAAAGTACAGTGGTTTCATTCTTTTTTTTAAAGAATGTATTGTACTGTATTGTATTCTGCAAACCGTGACTGTTGGGGGAAAACATGATAAGGCTAATTAATGGCTGTGTCCGAAATCGCTCCCTATCCCCTACTCCCTACCCCCCATATAGTGCACTCACTAATAGTGCACTCAACAGCAACGGCCGACATTTAGGACACTAGAGTTGGTGGCGTCAAAATTGTTATAAAATATAGTTATGTAAAATATAATTATAAAATTCAACAATCATCAGAAAAATGTCAAAAGTACTTACATTAATAACTTTGCCGTGGTCGGTCGCTATTTACTCCCGCCGCATTTTTTTTGTTTAGGTCATTTTTATGTCTCATTATGCATTGGGGTTAAATTGCTTTGGGGTACATCCGATGCTCACTAGTTTTTGCGGTGCATTGTGGGATACTTTCAGTGCACTGTATAAGGTGCATGGAGAATTCGGACACCTCTACAAAATGGCCTGCACCCCATTTAGTGCACTATATGGGGGATAATATGATGACGTCATCGTATTTCACTTTCTCCGCTTGAAGCAGAGTGTGCACCAACATGGTTCAGCTTCCTCCACAGTTTACAGTCCAGTGTCATTCTGTTGGCTTGTCAAGTCCTGACCATTCGTAGTTGTTGTCGTGCCATCTTTTGGGTTGTCTTCCTCTGCTTCTCTCGCCAACCACCAATCCTTCAAGGCAGAGTTTTGGCAGGAATATCTGGGATCTCTCGGTGTGTCCGTAGAGTTTGAGGGCTTTGCTTTTGATTATAGACATTATTGGTTTGAGTGAGCTTAGTCTAAGGAGTTCTTAAAGTCCAATAAATGTGGTCTAAAAGGCGATGTCATGTCATCCAACACATGATGTGGTTTTAGAATGTTTCTATTGTACGGCTCAACTTTGTGGTCCAGTTTACACATTAAAGGCTGTATAGCAATACTGGCAAGATGTATTGTATGTGTTGTAGTTGTAGATTTGTCTGTGATGTGGAGTGGATTTCGTTTTGACGTGAGCAGTTGTTTGTTTTTTCCAAAGGCTGCCCAGCTCAGCGCTATTTTATGTTTTACGGCTGTGTGTGTGTGTGGTGTTTAAGATTTCCCCCGGAGCATCCGGCAAATGCGACAAAACATCTCAACAAGAGCCCGAGAAAGATCAAGGGACCAGCCTCACTGAATGAAAACGCCCAGTGCCTCAATCTCCGCGTCCGCCGAGGCTGTTGATACCAGGGTATTTGCAACGGGCCGACTGTCTGAACCAATACCTTAAGTCTCGGAGGGGAGCCCTGACATACCAACCTCAAAACGTGACAACATAACACTAAATAGTGTTACCACCTCCTAAGTTCGCTCAATGAGAGAACTTTATCCTTACCTTCAAACAGTGGACATATCATTCTCCAGCAGGTGATGCCTCCCTGGCTTGTGTACTGTCCCAGGGCCGTCTCCAGGAAGAACAGTGGGATTCCGCACGCAAACAGAAAGATGAGGTAAGGGATGAAGAAAGCACCTGGGTATTTGGCAACATTCATGGGCGTCAGTTTGATTTTAGAGGTGCCAAGTACAATAAAAACTCGAAGCAATCATAGATTGTAAACCTGCGCCGTAGTGGTAGAAAAACATACTAGTATAATACATATTACAGTACTGTAGGTGTTAGCAGTATGTTTGGAGACGTGTCTTAGCGAAGCGACTCAGGCGAACGGAATAATCAGCCTGTATCCCACAAAGCTGTGTCGTACTTAGACACTACCCTTCTCACCGCCTCCATTCTTGTAGCACAGGTAGGGGAACCGCCAGACGTTGCCCAGGCCGATGATTTCCCCAGCCACTGACAGGACAAACTCAATCTTGTTGGCCCACTCTCCGCGCTCGGTCAACTTGGGCTCCGGTGCATCCGGTGTCCCCACCTCCAGGGGAGTTCTGCTGGTACTACTGGTAATGTGGACACCATTGGCAGGATCTGTGGAGTCTTCTGGATAGACGCTATGCTCTGTAACAAGTAATCAATTTATTGAGCAAAATAATCTATATTGGTACGGCAATGCACAACACACAGTCTGTCACAATCTGATCCACTGTAGTAGCCAAAAACAATCACAAATCACATATTGGGAAGTACGACAATGTTAAAGGCATTTTCTAATATGTTGAACGGATCATTATATCCCTAAACGTGGAGCATAGGGAATGTAATGGTATTGTGTGTGTTTGGATTTGTCCCAGATTCAGTGTGTTACTGCTCTAGGGTACGGTCATGAACTGATGAGATTTTGGAAGTCAAAACGTGTTTGATCCCATAACCTCTTACCATGTGGGTGGATTTGCCCGAATTATATTTTAGATTTGTTTATAAGATGACACATTTAATTTACATTTAATTTTATATATAAAGCATGACATATTTCAAGATGGCCTTCCTTTGTGTGATAACACTTGAAAAATATTGTATGCCAACATCATATGAAGATCTACAAACCACAGTCAAACTAGAAAACAAGAAAACTAAAATGGTATGGACATGTCATGAGATCCCAAGGACTCTGAAAAATAATCCTTCAAGGCACAGTGGCAGTTAGAAGGAAGAGAGGAAGACAGAGAAAACGATGGGAAGATAACATCCAAGAGTGGACAAGGTGCAGGCTGAGTGACAGCGTGCGAATAGGTGCCGAGGACAGAGAGAGATGGAGAGAGCTGGTTGCAAAGTCTTCAGTGGTGCCCCAACGGTCAGCCAGACTACGGGATTGATGATGATGAATTTAGAGGGGAAATTTGGAAAGGAATAGCATATTCCAATTCATACACTGACTAAAACACCCAGTACCATGTACCATGCCCCGGTGATGTCTCAATTATTACAGAGCACCTGATGCCTTTTTTGAATATCAAATTTGTGTGGATAAATAAACATCAGCACAAAACAGCCAACAATAACAATGTTTCAACTCTTTGCCGATTATCGATTATTAGATTAGTTGTCGATTAATTTATAATCGATTAGTCAGCGATTAATCAACTAATCGTTGCACCCCTAATCACCGCCTTGCTGAGTTCATCACGGTGTTTGCCCTAATCAGTTCATTTTATTCCCCACTCATGTTTGGAATGGCGTTGGAAAATGCACAGGACATGACAAATTCATGGTGACCCAAACCAACATAAGACCTTGATTAACTATGAATGAGCCTTCTGAAAGGGCAAGCTATTTTTAAACATATCTTAACAGTTTTCCATGATACAGAAGGAGCGAAATACATTTCATCCAATATCGATAATTCTAAATAATATCATAGCAGGCAAAATATACGCAAATTATATGTGTCAAACAAATATGCTTGCATATAACCATTTTCTTGACACGTGCATGCTGTGTAAACTATATTAAATTGTATACCTATTTATCTGGAAAGATTAAATAATGATACGGGACTACAATACATTATATATGTTAAAAAATATTATTAATATAAATTAAATAAATAGTTATAAGAAAAATTAAATAAATAGTTGTAAGAAAAATTCCAATATTTAACTGTTTTGACAATATTTCTAGCATCATTTAGTCCATGACGTGAGCTATTGACTTGAGAAAGTAATCACCACGGTATATTGTTGCAGTGAATGGATGTGTTCTGTGTATAACAACCCTTAGGTGCTACGAGGACTTGTTGAGTCCTTGTCATGCAAGAGGTGCAAAATCATCTACACAATGTGAAACACCAAAACATAAAAATGCATCCTATGCGCCCATGAATATTGCAGTACCATGGCCATAGTGTGCCGCTCAACTGAGATGAGCAAAAGAGGTAGAGGATGACCAACAACAAGATGGGAGCAAGACAAAGACGACCACGGCAACAGAAGCAGGCAGAATAAGAGAAGACTGAAGTGCTCTTTGAAGAAACAAGAAGAAGAACATAACGAAGGCATTCCATTCAAAATCCATGCTACAGCCAAAATAAACAGACCAAGGTGGGCACATTTTTGTTTGGTCCATAACTTGGATGTATTTGCCCCCAAATGGCTTAACCTTTGTTTTCACAATAGTCATTTGTTTTAAGATAAGGCATATAAATGTCAATTACAAGACTGTGGTACAAAACAGATCCTCCAACAAAGGAGCAATGGATGAGCACTGTGGATGAACTATTATTTATGGAAAAGTTGACTCACAAACTGAGGTTGCAGGAATCTTCTTTCAAGAAGAAATGTCAAAAATGGACTGACTTCAAAGACACTGAGAAGAACAATTTGACTGGCACCGCTAGCCACTAGTGGGAGTGGGAGGCAGGAAATGACTTCACATGTGAATGATGCTGCAATTGTTTTCTTTTATTTTTTTCTCAACATTATTTTCACCATATTATACACTTTATTGTATTATTATTTATTTCTTTTTCTGTCTTTATTGTCCTGATCAATTGTTTACTGTTTTATCATGTCTTTGTCTGTCTATAAAATGAAAAATAAAAAGTTAAAAAAAGCATATAAATGTAATTTTATATAAAGCATAAAATCTTTCAAAATGGCTGACTCTTTCCTTTGTGTGATAACGCTTGAAAAATCAATCAAATCTATGCCAACACTCTATAAGAGATAGATTAACTAAGATATGTCAACATTCATGATTATTTTTCAGTCTTCCTAAGGGACAATGGAACAGGAACAGCACCAACCAATTCTTATACACTGTCCAAAACACACTGTACCATGTCCCGGTGATATCACAATTCCTACAGAAAGCCTGAACGACTAAAAGCCAACAATATTTCTGGGTTCGAGGAATGGATATCCTCTTAGCAATGCTCCAGCCAAAATAAACAGCGCTCACCTTCCATGGTATTATAGAGTGTCTGGACCCAGAAGCTGATTGAACTAAGCACGAAGCCGCTTAGTTACATCCAAACAAGTCAGGAATAACTGCTGGACTTCAGTGGAAGAGATTTTCTCCTCCTAGTTTGCTCTGCACCTGCATGCCTCCACCCTCCCTCCGACTCCTTCTTCCATTAAGCACTCACTCCCACCTTCCCTCCTCTCTCTCCCTGTCTCCCTCTCTCTCTCTTATTGTGGTTCCCGGCGGTGCACAGGCTATTGCCGTTTCCCTCGTAGGACTACAGTAATTCCTCTTGCAATGCTAAGTATAAGTACGTTGAATAGTATTTCTATAGCACCCTTCACATACTTCGCAGTACAAGTACACAGAGAATAATAGCGGAGCATGAAAACATCAAAAGTAAACACGTCACTCACAATATAAAGCACATACACACGACATACATTAGTAATAAAATGAAAACTGAGTCAAGAGTGCTCCCTCTTAAGGACAATCCTGCCTATACAGGTGAGCATTTAACATTTTTCTAAAAGAGACAGGAGACAGGACAGGGTTATTTTGTAAAGTGAGTGGCAGCGCACTCACATATTGCTCAAATATATATATATATATATATATATATATATATATATATATATATATGTAAGTATTTATTTATTTATTCCCTTCTTTTTTAA
>OMKY01220353.1:0-11604 GCA_900302395.1 Bregmaceros cantori
TAGCTCCCACCATAATTACCCATCATCAATAACTGTGAACTGGACTGCATAGCTGCAATTTACACAAAACCTACCATCTGTTTACAGCCCCCCCCCCCCTCAATACTATGGACTGGTTTTTCCTTTTTGCACTAGCACATCACACTTTGGACTCTATTGCACTATCATGTACACTGGGGGTATATTATATGTATGCTATTGTTTGGGATTTATTTATTTTGGGTTATTACTTGAATGCCAGTGGGGATGCTCTGAACAAATTTCGTTGTTGGCACCGTTTGACAATGACAATAAATATATATCATCTAGGCAAGCCATGATAACTCAACTTTTCTTTTGTTGTTGCAAAAGAAAAGTGAGAATTTTCATCCTTTGGTGATCATTCTCAGTGAGTGACCTGAAGTGGGGGTGACAGTGAGCAAAACAGTCTTGATGGACTGCAGGGACATGGCAGGTCGCATGGTACAAAATAGCTGGGTCACAACGACCTCTTCTCAACTTTATGTAATTATATGCCGGGGATGGAGTGCCCACACAGGCGTTGCATACAAAAGGGGGCACTCCTGTGGAGCAATCAGAGTGATTTCTCTTCAGACCTGCCCGCCACCCTCCACCTCACGAACAGCAAAGCGAGAAACTCCAAAGAAATAGACACAGATTCCATTGTTCTTGTGACAAGCAGGGGCTGTGGAATTATTTCACAGGTGTAATTACATTTATGATGACCATTACATAATAACGCTACATAATAACAGCCAATTTAGTGCAGAGGAGAGAGGTTATTTACGTTACGGGTTATGACCAAATAATATTCACTTAATTTCATCCACCATTTTGAAGCCCAAGATGAACAGATTATAGCCACTCAGTTTTGCCTAAAATAAAATTTATATTATATCGGTTTTTTTGAAACAACAACAACACAAACAAAAAGAAAACAACAACAATATAGGCTAAGACTGAAGAGTAGGCTCCTCCATGCCAATACTCAAATGGAAATGGTAGTGTACTTATCTACAATAATAAAAAACACATTGAACTAAATGAGACCGAATGTGTCCTACAGGCACTGGAAGTACCCCCCGAACTTGTTTATTCACAGCCTCGTTATTCTATATCTATTTTATAAACCATTATTCGCGCATCGGCTGGCCATGGTGGTAACAAGACAGAGTAACCCCTGAATTCAATCAAGGTCTATAAAAATGGCATTAAGCACGGTATGGATTCCAGGAGAATTTCTTTTACAATATACTCATCTAATGTCAATGTACAACATTCAATGTACAACCTCCAAGTTTCGATGCAACTACAATATGTTCATACAGAAAGATAATTGGGTGATTTTCTTCGTCATGTTTTTTCATCAATTATGTGAATTTTTTGTATCGTCAGAAATAATCAATATCACATTTGTGAACGTCAGCACAGAACAATAATTCTGTTCTTTGGCTGAAAAATGCTATAAATCGAATAGTCATTAACAATCATCCTTAGTAACAGCCCAAATTGAAAATTATTACTTTGAGACCTCGACAGAATCCAGTACCGCACAAGCCTAGTATACACATAGAAGTGGGCAATAACTGTAAATTAAAAATATATATACATATTCCACACGTTGCCCAATATTAGGGCATGATACAGAACGATACTGTGGCTTTGTTCAAGTCAATAATTAGGCCACGACCATACGACACTGCAGGGAGCACAAAGCGCGGTGCTACCGAGAACGCACTAGACGGAGCGCGGGGGTGTACAGTCTCCAGCCTCTCACTCAATAAGCAGCGATGCTGCCTTGTGAGCGTTATTGGCTTCCACGCTCCCCTCCTCCGAGATTGGTTTCCATGTCAACGCTCACACCGCCTCCCGAACGCCAAGCCAGATGATGATTCACCGAAATGTGTTCCAATTAAATGATCAAACGCTGTGGAATGGAGGACAATACCATCCTCCCCAAACTCCATTGAATGGATGCCTCACGAGTGACAAACTTTCATAAAGTATGGGGCGGCACGGTGGCGCAGTGGTTAGCATTGCTGCCTCACAGCTAGAAGGTCCTGGGTTCGAGTCCCAACCCGGACAGGTCCTTTCTGTCTTTCATGATCTCCCCGTGTCTGTGTGGGTTCCCCCCAGCACCAAAAACATGTTCTAGTTAACCTGCTCCAGTCAGTGCCCCTGGCTAAGGTACTGGCTCAGAATCTGGAGTTGGCCCCCAGGCGCTGCACGGCGGCTGCCCACCACTCCTCAGGGATGGGTTAAATGCAGAGGAAGAATTTCACTGTACATGTATGTATGTGTGACGAAATAAATGTATCTATCTGAAAACTCAAGCACTAGACTTTCATACTGTTCAAATGCATCGTGTATCAGTATTTTTTTAATAGATCAACTCTGACCTCACTTGGTGGTTAGCCTGCTGCAACCGCTGCATCCAGTCCTGTGGCTGTGGCTTGGGTTCACAGCACACCGTTGTGAGTTCCCATCCCCTCACCAACATGTGCTGCAGCTCTGCTTTCCCCACCTTTAAACTAAACCTGCGCCCAAAACATGGCTTTGAACCAATTTTTTTTCCTAAGCGTTTCGTTCCGAACAGAAATTACGATTTTATAGTTAAAAAAAGAGGGAAACTAGAATTATAACGTTTCCGGATATGTGTTCCACCAATAAATTGATGTTCCTGAACCAGTCAGAACAAAAAAATATTGTTCCCGGAACGGTTAATTTCGTTCCTGTCAGCCGTTTAATGCTATGTAATATTTGTTGCGGCGAACCCAAAGCGACTTGCAACAGAGGCCCGCTGGTAGCGCTCTACAGCCAAGGTCTCGTTGCGTGTCGACGCAGCAGAGAGTCCCACAACGGTTCCTACTTCACTGCTGCATCATAGATTTTATAATTATAATAATTTAATAATAAAACTTGTTTTATTTCTGAAGTTATCCTCAAGTGCACTCCTTTGAGGAACAGAATAAAACCGGTATTAACCGGTTACCATTATTTTTAAATAAGTGTTCCTGATCCGGAACATAAAAAATAATAACGTTTCCGGTTTAGTTTCTGTTCCCTGGAAAATACAAAAAGTTTCCGGTTTTCATTTTCGTTCCTTGAACCGGTTCAAAGCCCTGGCCATAAAACAAAAAAAAAAAATACTCAAAAACAATCTAGCATTGTACAAGATTGTGCTATATTCGCACAAGTATATTTTTGAGTGCTCTATACAACACTGAAGCTAATGTCACAAAAGTGGCCTCCAAAGAAAAGGTGATTATTTGTGCTGTGTCGTTGGGTTGTGCCTGAGCCCAGAATGTTTGTTGTAGAAAACAATGGTTGATTAGAGACAGGCTTCCTGGCAACAACAGACATGCAAGGTCATAATATAAACCAGGGCGCTAGCTCACAAATATTTAAGTAATCAAGTATCATAGCAAAAGTTGGCTGCCAAATACCAGAATAAAAAAAAATGGCGGCTGAATTAAATTACATTTTTAGAATACAAAAGAGAAATCATTACCTTAAGGCCCATTCATACCTCACGTAAAATACGGATGGAGAGTTTCACACGTTCTCTCCATCGATTACGTACGTAAATTGACACGGATCTGGGGACCTTGTGATTACGTGCGAACGGATGAAAAGGAGCAGTACCACCGGAAGATGTAGGGGCGTTCTTTGGGAATAAATAGGTGTTGTTGCACACGGTAACGTAAAAGACGCTCAGAGGTATGAAGGTGGCAGCACGTGGAAGGTACGGACGGATTACGTGCGTATCGGCCACGCGTAGGGTATGAATCCTTGAGGCGCTATAAGGACTCATTTCATTAGTGCGACATCTTGGCTGCGATCATGCTGCGCAAAATTCATGGGTGCGTAAGATGAAGGAAGTGAACAGCTTTGCCATCACAAACGTTTTTTTTTTCTTTAAAGATTCCACACACAGTGTAGATAATTTTCCATCTCTTGTAGAGCTGCAACTAACGATTATTCTGATAATCGATTAATCGGCCATCTTTTCTGACGATTAATTTCTTTGGAATCGGAACGTTTGTATTTTCAGAACAAATGTTTTGCGCCCCATTCGAAGCTTTATTCAGGATTGGCTGGAAAAAGGGTGAAGAAGGGGGAGGAGACATGCGGCAAAGATGTTGGGGAGGGGAGGCGAACCCACAATTCTGCGTGCAACACATTCGTGTGCTTTGCAGTGTACTCACTCTTAACAGACTGGGCTACTGCGGCGCACAAAATTGTAATTATTATCAACCTGAAACATTGTCAATATTGCAAACTTTGAACAACATATTCAACACATTTAAGCAGAGGAGTGACCAAACAAGGAAACGATTAATCACTGCCGATTAATCGATGATCAAATTAGTTGCCAATTAATTCAATAATCGATTATCATCGAATAATCGATTAATCAGTTGCAGCTCTAATCTCTTGCATGATGAGGACAGAAGTCCACATACCTAAGGTTCACTGTATCATGAAGGTGTATTAAGTTCATGATAGTAATACAGGGGAATATACCGTTGGTATTTGAGGAATGTGTTTGTAGCATTAATGTTGATTAATGCTGTTGCAGAGAGCGACAGGGAGCCAATTTGGAAGAACACTGGCATTCTTTAAACAAATGGTTCGCTCATCGAATATGTTCCAAATTGAACCTGTGATACAATGAACATGACTCCAGCATGAACATCAAGGCGTGGAAATAGAAATACTAATATTGTTCAACTTTTCTTGAGTAAAGTATTGCCATTGTTATGTGTAGATTAGATTCCTGGGCTAACTAAACTCCTAGGTTAGTTATAGTTAACCCAGAAGTCAAGTTAAGCCAGAATCCTGCGTTAAACTAGATGTTGAAAAGGATTTCATACGCTTCAGAAACATTTCGTGCATTGGCATCAACTAAACACTGCCATTTCTGAAGGCAATTTACTGTCATTTCTGCACCGCCATTAGAGACGCGTGGCCTTTTACAGTCATTTGGGTCTGTCTGGCTGCCTGATCACAGACAAAGAACAGAACAATTCATCCACATTTGCTAATCAACATGCGCATGATTGAATTTTAATGTTTCGTTAACACCAAGCCCCCCACACCTCTCGCTCTCGCTCTCTCTCCCCCCTTCTCTCAAATTAATTCCAAAGAACAATATATTCTTGGCCCCAAAATTATTTGGTTTGATTTTAATTCACAGGGCAACAATTTGAGCAATATTTCTAAGAAGCAATTAGTTCAACATTTTACATCAAAACACAATACGTTATATCAAAATTATTATATAATTAATATCTTGTCTCTCTTTATTCTAGCCTTTACCTTTTCTGCTTTCAGCTTCATTTTGTTTACTAAAACATAATGAAAATGTAATCCAATTATGAGCAGGTTGTATTATGTCATAGTTAAACTGCACAATAAACAAAGTTAATGGTCGAAAACACCTTTAATAGCAATCTAGACAGATTTTTTGTTGTCGACTGATCATTTGGCAACTGTCCATTGGTTCTAGCACTAATCTAAAATCAGGCTGTACTTTTTACACACACACACACGACTACATAAAACATGAATCATGACTGAATTTCTATTAAATCGTGTATTGCATTCTTTGAGAAGGCCTAAATGTGTTTATTGCCGGGACAAGTTAGAAACCGAATGTCATATTTCCGACCAGGAGTCATTGAAGCAATCATTTCAGAAGTACATTATACGAGACAAACCGCTTCGACACCCTCCCAGAGGCGCGCAGAACACAGTGACTCAGATGAAACGCGTCTGATAGAATGTAAACATTGGCTAAATTTCCAATGCCACGCACCACCCTGCCTAGTGAGCGACCGCCTCGAGCGATGCGTTCGGCGACACAAATAGCAGCAACAGAAAATATATCCGCCATTACTGGCGAGGTGAGATCCGTGCTCTGGGGCAAAATGAAATTACAGTCCGACTGAATTATTAAAACACATGAGTTACGCCCGCCATCGTGATTGCTGCAAGTTTCTAGGAGGCTCGTCAGCCAGCCGAAGCAAAAACAGCCGAGCTCAGCGCATTGCTGCGTTATCGCAATGTGAAAGGCCAGATCCCAGCTGGCTGCTAGGAGATGATGAAATTCACTTTCACGTTGGAGGGGCTTCAGGCTCTGAGATTGGAAGCTAGTTTAACTGTAAAGACATTTCAAACATAGTTTGGAACTTTAGATGTCTCAAAGATGAAAAAGACTGATGGGCGAGAGCAGAGATGGCAAAAGTACCCACATTTCTTACTTAAGAGTAAAATACATTTGTGAAAAAACTTGAGTATGACTACAAAGTAATGAACCAAATATCTACTCGAGTAGAGTTAAAAGTACAGGCTCAAAAACGTACTCAAAAAGTATTGTTGAAAGTAAAAGGTACAGGCTCTAAAATGTACTCAAAAAGTATTTTTGAAAGTATAATGTACAAAGTAAAAAAATAAAATTGCATATAAAACGCACTTTTTCAATGCTAGTTTTAGAATTTAATTAGTTTAAATTAATAGTTAAAAACCCAGCCTAACTTACTTCTTAAATCCTACTGCCAAACATTTAAATTAACATATGTTGGCATTACCACCCCCTACTGGCTCATTTACTTCATACACATCCCTACCATCGGTGCACCAAAAAAAGTAACGAGCCTGTTTTGGGAAAAGTAAGGAGTAGAAGTACAGATATTTTTGTTAAAAATCTACTCAGTACAAGTAAAAAGTCAACAGAGAAAAATGTACTTCTAAAAGTACAGATACATGAAAAAAATACTTAAGTAGAGGGGCGAGAGTGGGATTTGGGTTAAAACTTTTTTGCCATCTCTGCAGACTTGCCGTCGCGTAAACCCTTCTTATGCAAGTTCAGCGCACAGAAGACGAGTTTAGCAAATCAAAACAACTAGTTTGGCCCACGTCGCTTCCATTGTCCACCAGAAACCCCTCCACGTAGCCCGCCATTAGCCCATGTCCGCGTATAATTTACATATTGCAATATAAATAAACCAGTGATTTAACAGTAAGTCATGTACAACAAAGCACAACCCCATCTTGGCCCCACCGAGCCCACATAGTTCAATGAACAAATTCACTTTCGAATCAGTATTTTTTGAATGAAATTTGAATCTAGTTTGAGTATCGTAGCGTTATTAGGGGTTCACGATCATGTTTTTTTGCTCCCGATCCGATCCTTTGATTTTAACGATCGGCCGATCCCGATCTCCGGTACCGAGTCCCAATACCGAGTCCTGATCCCCGATACCGAGTCCCGATCCTGCAAAAATTGGTAGTACCCAAACTATTTGGCACATTTGTCAATTTCAATAATAGTCAAAGTAAATAAGCAATCATTTGGCTCCACAACTTATTTACCGATCCTGAATGGGACAAAATCACGAGTCCCGATCCTTGGAAAAAAGTCTGATCGGCCCCCGATCTGAGCACCTCCAAACGTTATGTACGGACAATAATGACACACACACACACACACACACACACACACATAAATGGCAAGTGGCACACAAACAATGACCTTTCCAAATCTTTACCAAATGAGATTTTTTAATTTGATTGAAGACAAAATTTGAATGGGGTCACGCTAGGGCAGAAGGCTTAATTACTGACAAACTGAGAAACATTTTGAATCGCTTTTTTCTTTTTAAATTGAAAGTTCTGCCAAATTTAATTAACTGGCAGCTGCTGAAAGTAAAGAGTGATCTGCTGGTGTTAAAATGGTTGCCGGTCTTTGGCTCTTTTTTTGAGTTGAGTCCAGTACTAATTAGTAGATAGCTACCTGCGCCAAGCAGGTTATGTTTTCGGTCGAGTTGCAGGATGACTGAAAAATGTTATGCACGGATCTGGAGTTGTTGGAAATTACAAACGGGACAAGTGATTACATTTTGGTGCATTTACATCATAACCTCCGCCAAGGAGGTAAGGTTTTTTGTCTGTCAGCAGGATAACTGAAAAAGTTATGCACAGATCGGGATGACATTTTGTAGAGTTGTTGGAAACGACAAACTGAAGAAGTGATTCAATTTTGGTGCATTTAGATCATTGTAAGTTACATTGTAGGCATAGGATTACACAGCGTCTAAATGTTTTGCCATCAGTTACCCCCATGGCCTTGCAGTTTCTGCTTCTGGTTATGGTTATTTGTTAGGATGTGTTGTAGGATGTGTTGTAGAGGTAGGTGTGTAATGAGGGAACCAGCCTCTAGCATAATGCTCTTTATTCGTCTATCGACAAGGCAGCAAAGAGGATGAACTCCCTGGTGTCAAGCCGACAGTCCAGGGGTGTGTGTAGATGACATCACAATGCAGTTACAATTGCCAAATATGGGCATGCAAGTGGTGGTCATAGGCTGTCACAGTGTCGACGTGTGTATGAAATTTCCCCAAGAAATGTGAACTGCTACAGTGTTATTTTAGACGTTAGAATGAAACTGATCTGTGTGTGTGCGTTTCATTCCTGTTTTAGTCCCAGCCCTACTCCTCTGCCAGTCCATTTGCTTTCGTTTTGCCGATATCTCATTGACATGCAACACATTACAAGTGCTCAATATCTTTTCTCACACCCTTACACGCAGCGATGACAGGGAGAGAGAGGGAGAGACACTGAATCCACAGCTGAATCTGACATTTGGCACGGGGTGTGAAGCGAAGCGAGGCCGGGAGTGGCCTCAAGGGGCAACACAGGCCGCTGTGCTTAGTGTGCAGCAAGGCTACGCTCCAGGGGGCGCTGCTGCTGCTGCTGACCAAGGCACAGACGCTGCACTCGAAAGTGGCTTGTTTTACACAACACAATCAGGGCTTGAAAACAAAATTATAAAAAAAATAATATTATTAAAACGGTTCAGGCCTATATTTAACGATTTCGTTCTCGGAACCGTTCCACCACCAAAATATCGGTCCTGAACCGGTTCGGAACACAATTTTTCGTTCGTTCTTAAAGTTCCTTATATTGTACAATGTTAAGTTTAGATGTAGTTTATATACAAAATATTTTTGGTGGACTTTCAAAATTCAGTACAACTGTATTAACGCCATTATTCCGCTCGTTTTCGTTCCTTGAACCGGTTCGGAGCCCTGGTAAGAATACATCGAATATTACAACTAATTTGGTAAAAATCGATCAATCAGCAGCAATTAATAGTTTCATTGCTTGAACCGTACTACTTTCAAACATGTTTAATATTGAATATGTTGCTCCGAATGGCAGTTGGCGTGCCATTCCCAATTTCATGGCCCCACCCATTCTCTTGGGTAGTGAACACAGTTAAGTACGCTTGTGTGAAAAATCCACGATAGCGCCGAAGAGAAAGCTTTAACCTCAGGCTGTCACAAACTGGCAGAGAAATGATTGTGATAATCGATAATGCCGTCGTTCTTGCACCTTTCGAACTAATAATACGATAAGAAAACACCATTTCAGTCAGGTAGTTGGAGAAAGGGTCGCAGTGACAAGGAAACAAAGCAATACGCAAGGAAAAAAAGTGGCCAGAAATGTTATGGTGCTTTAAAAAGTTATTGTACAATTAATTGACTCATTGACTATTGTGACAGGCCTACTGCAACCCTCAATTACAAGCCGATACTTGATGAGTCATGGTTTGACAACACACACACTATAATCATATCGCAAAAAGTATTTCACTAGCCTTATTGCAAACAGCCATAGAGAAATGACAGCAGCAGTGCTGGGTTAATGATTGACTTCCATTATAAAGCTCACTATGGGGACACAAGCACAGCCCACATAGAGACTTGTACTGGCATATTTCACACAGGAGAAACTAACAACAGATCCAGGGAGATGCTGTACTAAATAAAAGGTGCCATTCTGATTACTTCATTAATTACTAATATTTCTGAGAGTTCAACAGTCCGGCCAATACGGTGAATCGTTAAAGGGGGTGGTCAGATTGATCCTGGTCTTCACAATCACAGTTCTTTGTTGTTAGTTTCATGCAGTTTTAAGGAAATCAATGGAATAATAAATACTGATCACTTTGGGAGGCGTAGGGCATGGGTGGTCACAGCACACAGATTTTGTCAATGTTTCAGATAAAAGGTTTTAATACAAATTTAATTCAGTTTCAATAATAATCGCAGAAAAAAAACGGGTTACATGATACATTTAATCATTTAATATGATAAATCTAGTTAGTGAAAATAGTCTTTTTGCAGGCTTAAGAATTAATTATTGTTTTGACTGGAGATCTACTTAGACACATTCTGGGAACTAGCTATAGATTGCGATTGAGCTAATCAGTACCTCTGGCCTAGGGCGACAACACTGCACAAAAATGACATGTATTATTTAAATATCAAAGACAGTATTAGCTCCCCTTTAAAAACAGGTTGGTGGTACTAACACACACACACACACACATACACACAAGCAAGTGCTCCATAAACACAGCCATGCAAGCAGCCCCGAGTTATTTTAAACAAACACCAGACGGAGATGCAACGACTCCCAGCGACCACACAACACCGTCAGGCAGCAGTCACTGGGTGCGCCGGTGTCCCGCAGGGGTAAGGGGAGGGAGGTGGGGGGCAAAATCGTCGCCTCAGTGTTAGGAAGTGGAAGTTGGAAAATGAGAACAGCATAACATCCCTCCGAGGCCCGGCCATCGACTGGTGGGGCCTTGTGCTATCTGGCCCTGACCAGCACACAACAAAAACATCCGCCAGACTGCGAGCCAGCGAGAGAGAGACAGGAAGGCGTACGTACGGCTCGGGTGGATATTTCACAATCACCGCATTCCATCGGCAAAGAATTCTTCTCTGCACCTGCCTGACTGCAGCGATCATAACCCAAGGCTCTACCAACAAGGCTCTCCCAGACTTTTTAAAGTCTGGAAGACTAGAGAACATGGAGGCCAGGGCAGTGGTGGAGTCTTGGACTGGATGGAAAACTACATTTTGGTTCAGTAGCCAGTTGTTACTGATCTACAAAATCATACCAGATAATTTACAAAGCAAAAAGACAGAATGCTAAAATAACTTATGATTAGGGCTGCAACTAGCAATTATTTTAATAATCGATTTAATCGGCAGTAAAAATGGCTGATTAATCGATTCATCTGGTAATTTTTCCTTTAAAATCGGAACGATTATAGCATTAATTATGATTATGAAACATTATTAAAAGTTTGCAATATTAATATTGCAAACTTTTTACTGTTTCTCTATCTCCATCTTAGTAATAGCATGAAAGAGCCTACTCTTACAGGCTAAATTATAACTTATTGGATTTTCACGCAAGCTTATGTCTTGTCTCTATTGTATTGGGACCTTGACACTGGAAAAAATGCATTGGGAACAACATGTATTCAACACTTTTGAGTGGAGAATAGGCAAAACCATGAAACGATTAATCGCTGCCGATTAATCGATTATGAAATTAGTTGGTGATTATTTTAATCGATTATCATCGATTAATCGGTTGCAGCTCTACTTATGATTATCAATTGTGGCGGTGATTATGGGGAAGAACCTAATCATCAAATGCTAGCTTATGACATATTTGACATTAAAATTATTACCATTATAGACGAGTTTACGTGCGAAACACTGGGGGGAGTCATTTTGT
>OMKY01220367.1:9507-21802 GCA_900302395.1 Bregmaceros cantori
GGAATTTCATATATATTTTTCTTTCTGCTCATACCACTGTATGTCCAATGCAGTTGTAGAGGATTCAGCAGTTAATTAAGAACAAACATTTGTATTACGGTGCGCAGTGAGCACCCTTGGACGCTGGCATTTGTTATCATGATGATAAAAGGCCGTACTATTGTAAAAGACATGCCATCTGTCTGTCATAATTGGAACAGCCTAGAGATCAGCTCGAAGCTGTTGGGGTGTATGCGTGTGCATCTTTATGTGTGTGTGTGTGTGTGTGTGTGTGTGTGTGTGTGCGAGGTTAGTAGGATCACCATTATCTGTCAATGTCTCGATGGTCTCGATGCTGTCTGCTTGACATTTTCAATCTGCTGCTAAAGACGAGTTTAGGCACCAACAATAGTAAGCTGCTATTTTGTCCCGCCCCTTTGACATGCACTTCGGGTTTCTCAATTGTAGCCTGTGTAAGTCAATGTCGTGGACCAATGAGGCTGAAGTTGTCATACAAAAGGCAAACCATTTTAAAATCTGATTACTGCAGCTCATTGACCAACTCTGTGACCCATTATCCACCCCACTTCGCTCATCGTTTTCCATAAATTATAATGAAATCAGGGCTCCGAACCGGTTCAAGGAACGAAAACCGTAAACAAGCGGAATTTTGCCGAATTTTACAGGGAGCAGAAACGGAAACGAAAAAATGTTTCTTCAACTGTTCTGGAACAGAAACAGAACATTATGAAATCCACAAAACAGGTTAAAAATGTTTTTTTTGTTCTCTATATATTTTAACATATCGTTTGTCTGGGAGACTTGTGGGGCTCCATCTTGTGGATAGACGAGGAATAGAAGCGAATGTAACGGTGTTTTAAACCCGGTTTCACGTTAATACAGTTGCACTGAAGATTGAATGTCCACCAAATATATTTTCTATAAATGATATCTAAACTTAACATTGCAAAATATAAGGAACTTCAAGAAGGAACAAAATATTTGCGTTCCGAACCGATTCAGGACCGATATTTTGGAGGCGGAACGGTTCCGAGAACGAAAACGTTAAACATAGACCTACCTGAAACGTTCGGAACGGAAGGTTTTAAAAAATCATTTTGTTTTTTAAGCCCTAAAATACCGATAAATACAACTCCAAGTCATATATAATACTATATAGCACACCCACACACGCACACATTAGAGGCAATCATAAATGGATCGACGCCTTTGGAGAAGGATGACCACATTCTGCTACTAACGGAGAGAATAAAATATTAGGAACCCTTGACATTGTTGGAGCTGTCAGTTATAGTGGAAACTATATATCTTGTCTCATCTGGGAATACAGTTGGTATTAATTAGCTAATAAAAACTGAAGCAACTAGCCAGTGGCTGGTGTTCCTTGACGTGTTTCAACTATGCTACACCTGTGCACTTTGGGCACAAGTTTTAGTGTGTGGTACTATGTAGCAATACATTAAATTTGTTCTGGATTATTTCAAAATTAAAATCATTGTCCACACAGATAGTTGGAAACTATCATGAAAATCTGTCGTTCCTAATCCGTCTATCCACGCGGAGACGTGTGTAGTACTGGTGCATTATGAATAGCAGGCCATGCATTATGGACGCTAGCACGTGTGATTGTGAAACACACACCATCTGGTTGGGATAATTGGAACAAACTCAGAGTTTGTCCTGAGGTGTGACGCATGCGTAGCCTTGCACGCAGAACTCCTTGCACGCAACGGACACACGCTCATTAAATGAAATGCTTTGCTGCCTTCACAATATAGATAATGGGAAAAGAAACTTTGTATAACAGTGCTCGCGAAAGGTAAAAGGAATGAAACGGTAAAAGATGCCAAAGGCCAAGCTTATTTATTTGGCCCCACAGGAAAACTTCTTGGGTTTTCAGGCTGCTGGTGTACAATCAGATAGTAGAAAGAAAAAGAAAAAAAACACAGAGAACTAAAGCACAATTCATACAACACACATTAGCTGCAATCATACACTTGCAGCTTGACTCCAAGAGACTGATAGTGTTATGAAACAGTGTTCGTATCTATTGAGGTATTTATTTTCTTTTTTTTTTGTCATTGAAACCTTTAACGCCAGTTGATATTCAAAGAGTTTTCATGAGAGGCACTGTTATTATGTATCTGTTATTATTTCAATATGAAG
Organism: Bregmaceros cantori; assembly: GCA_900302395.1. Taxonomy (NCBI): domain Eukaryota; kingdom Metazoa; phylum Chordata; class Actinopteri; order Gadiformes; family Bregmacerotidae; genus Bregmaceros; species Bregmaceros cantori. The sequence goes on from OMKY01220367.1 coordinate 11,674, forward strand.
ATGAATCTTGTTCATTGAATATAATCTAGTAATCTAATGGCGTTTCGCTGTCGTAGCAAATTGTTTCCTGAAAAGTGCAACTCATTGTGTGGCCACTTCCTGTCAAAACATTTGGTTAAGAATGCCAACAGAATGCCGCAATACCTGCTTCCATAATGCAACACAAAACAACAACTAAATGCCCTATCATCTTACGAACACCCGGCAAACAGCTGTAGAAGGTCACTATTGTTGCGTGGAATAATACAATCAACAGTTTTCAAACTTTGAGGAGCCTCGATTGCCAGTTGATGGAGTGACTCGTAAAGTGCATATTCACACAGTGGCGCGCAGGTCTCGAGAAAAGACTGGGCTGACACATTGTCATTAATAATACAGTCCTCTATTCTTTTCCTTCCCTCCCGGGATAGAGACAGAGAGAGTGCAGGGGGGCATAGAAAGAGTGGGAGACAGACTTGGGGGCGCGGGTGGAGTTGGGGTGACGGATGTAGGGAAATGGAGTGAGAGACATAAAGAGAGGCATGTGGAACGAGAGGAACAAGAAAATGAGAACGAGAGGAAAAAGAAAATGATTATATGTTCCTGCTAATAACAGTGGAGGGCCAAGTTTCTCGCTATTTCCAGCCAACGCAGGTGAACATCATGAACCAGTGAACAGCCTCATTGCACAGCACCATCATCTATTATAGTTGACATTAAAAATCATGTTTTAAAAGCTTTTCTATTTTTACACGTGGGGAGTCATGGTAGGTCATTTAAAACTGTATTTTGGTCATTTTGTGATTAATTTAGAATATGTGTAAAGTAGGCCTTCCAGATTACGGTTTGGTTCTGATTCTAAAAGTCGATGAAACGACAACACTTGTCGTAGTTTGTGCAGAATTCTGCAAAATATCCCATTGACATAATTTATATCACCCCCTACAATATTAGCGTGGAACTGCATCAAACTATTTCAACTAAACTCAACCGAAACTTGATAATATAGCATGGGGTGCAGTGTTTTGTTGTTTTACCTGTTTTTTGCAAAGGCACCAGGGAAGTCCGAGAAGGGAGCAATTTCATTTGTGTTGTATGCTATGCTGCACATTTGACAATTAAATTGACTTTGACTTTGGTGCACCAGCTGCACATGTGGTGCTTTGCCACCATGGATAACGGTTTCAAGCCTTTTCAAGGCCAATGATTCTCAGCTCATAAGCAACAAGGCTCTAGTCCTTTAAAACATATATGGATATATTCTAATTTAATTAATTAATTAATTAATTAATTAATGAATTATGTTGGCTCAGGACAAGAAAGAACAGAGTAATAGATGTACAGGTATGTAGAAACTCACATAATCATTATAATGCAAAATGATACATCATATGTGCTAGCCTTGATGGCCTTTCTAATGGGTTCATTTTGCAAAACATTGTTGGCATCCCTTTTTTCAAACTATTCATTTAACGCCGCCCCTCTTACAACTTTTTCTATTTTATTTTTCAGTTGACAAACCACCAATGCTTGGTCACTTTCCTTGCAGCCCCTAGAGGAACAGCAGTACAATGGCAGTCCTGACACCGTGGGATACCGTCTCCGACTTCATTTAGTGGACCACCGAGGACGAGGAGAAGGGGAGACCGAGTCCGAAGAGGAGAGGTCAGAGGAAGTGCGGGTGGGGCCGCAGGGGAACGAGGTCACGCTGGAAGGCCTGGTGCCATGGACACGCTACCAGGTGCAGGTTCAGGCCTTCAATGGCATTGGAGCAGGACCCTGGAGCAACGTTGTTACTGCGCACACTGCAGAGTCTGGTAGGCTGCACAAACAAATATATATATATATATATATATATATATAAATATTTAACACAATATTGCCAGGAAAGTATAACTATTCTAATTCTACACATCACAATATTTACTAAGACTGTAAAGTTATCCAATTTTGGATCATATCTCGTTATACAACCACATCCATACACAAGATATCATGTCGAGATCTTATGTTGAGACTTTATCTGTTATATTGAGATGGATATTGAGATGTTAAGAGTACACAGTTAAATGTTAGGTTGAGATTGTGGGGAACAAGCAGGCTTCCCCCTCAACTCTCTTTGCTCCTCGGATCGAATCGCTAAGAATTTCTTATGAATCAAATCATAGCCTGTGAGATTCAAACCCATAATATTCACATATATTATGCATGTAACATTTGGTGGACCTTCAAACAATAGTGTGAATGTGTACAATGATTAGCATGCATAAATATAAATTAATTGATTCATCGCAGAAATTAGGTTGAATTGTTTAAATAAAACAACTTATTATTGCAGTTCATCAGATGCCACAACATTTTATGCACTTGTGTTATGCTCATATTACAGCTCATGCTCACATAGTCCACTTGTATACATATACTTGAATACTTGAATGCATTTGCCCCTTTCACTGCCAAATTTCATATTTTCAACTTTCTTTTCAAACTTTATCTCTTTTTAGTTACACAACACTCATGTAGAAGTTATTGGCACTGAAAGAGTTAATCACGTGCCGGACCTTATGGATTTTGTGGTACAGCCTTTGCCAAACTTTTTTTAAGGTGCACACTTTAAGCTTCTCCGCGGAGACCTAAAAATGTCCAGACAGTTTGAGGGGGCCGCCACTGCTCCTCTTATTGACTTTAAAAGGCGCCTCTGAGCGAGCTGGAGGAATGTGTCATGTTAGCGGCTGGTGACGCACAGATGAAAGCCTGTGGGTGTGATCGCTGTAGCTCCGGCACCGCCATCTTTTGATTAGCGAATCAAATACACAGGCTTGCCGTCGTTGATGTGTCGGAAGTGTGAATGTGGTAGGTAGCACATATCTTTCGTCTGCTTCACAACTATTTCAAAGTTTTCAAACCATAAAGTTACACATCCGATGAGACAAGGATGTACGGCTAAGAAATACATTGTATGTTAGCACATATATATTTGTGGAGCTGGCAAGCCCGATGGAGACATGGTGTATAGGACTGGGGCCATATGGCGAGCCGTTTTGATCAATCATTTTGCTAGTGATGGTAGTATAAGATCAGACTGATGCGCTCATTCGTGACCTCAATCTTTCTGTACGCTTGTGAGCCATGGACCCTAACGGCAAAGATAGAGAGAAGAATTCAGGCCACAGAGATTACATGTTTCCGCAGGCTTCTCGGCATCTGGTATAGAGAACACCTCATCAACGGAGAAGTGAAAGTCAGAATAAAACAAGCCATTGAACCATATGTTCTAACCACCGTCAAAAATGAAAAAACGAAAACGTACATGGTACAGACATGTCACGAGATGCCAAGGACTCTCAAAAACAATCCTTCAAGGCACAGTGCCAGGTGGAAGGAAGAAAGCGATGGGAAGATAACATCCAAGAGTGGACAAGGTGCAGGCTGAGTGACACCATGCAAGTGGCCGAGGACAGAGAAAGATGGAGAGAGCTGGTAGTCTTTGGTGGCGCCCCAACGGTCAGCGAGACGACGGGATTGATGATGATGAGTATATGAACAACAAACATTGATACCGTGGATGGAGGCATCCATGTATACAAAGATGAGTGACAAGACACTATTTGGGCCATCACAATGTATGCCAAGATGCCCGGTGTATCCACAAACAGATGCACAAATGCATACAATGCATCAACGTGGAATTGAAACCAACAACAACAATAGTTGAATGGCAATTGTGTGTGCGTGTCCGTGTGCGTGCACGTCTGGATGTGTGTGTGTGTGTGTATAGTTCCCTCTGGAGCTCCAGTGAACGTGAGTGCAGAGGCAGTGAGCTCTACACAGATCCTGATGAGATGGTCTCCAGTACCCAGTGCTGAGAGGAACGGAGTAATTTTGGGTTATAAGGTACACGACCACACACACAATCGAGACACTGTGAACTCTGTTTTAACGAAAAAACAATGTGAACTCTCTGCTGCATCCATGTATCCATATGTACGCTCTACCTCTCTCTTTCACTGTTTTATTTTTCCGGGGTCTATCTCTCTCTCTCTCTCCCTCTCTTTCCCTCTCTCTCACTCTCTCTCTCTCTCTTTCTCTGTCTCTCTCTCTCTCTTTCTCTGTCTCTCTCTTCCTCTCTCTCTCTTTCTCTCTCTCTGCTCTTATCTCCCTCTGTTTCTATCTTCTTTTCGTTGACTCTGTCTCTGTAACTCTCCCGCTATGTGGCCATGTGCACTCGATTCCTCTTTTTAGCTTTCCCCATTCTTTCTCTCTCTGCATTTTTCTCTCTCTCTCTCTCTCTCTCTCTCTCTCTTTCTCTCCCTGCCTCGCTCCTCTCTCTCTCCGACCCAGAGTTTCATTGAGCATTGTGGGGAATAAATCTCTTCATAAAGCTGAGCTGCTCCGCAGGGCCCTCTGCTGGGCTGTTGTGCGTCTGTATGCATGCACATCGGCGGGAGCGGAGGGTGTGGACGGGGTGGGAGGGTTAATCCTACTGAACCGCATTCACCGCCTTATAGACCCCCGCTCTGAACGTTTATTGGTCCTTTCAGGACACGGCGCAAGCCTGTGTGTGTGTGTCTGTGTGCCACGCACACACAAACACGCACACACAGCCGTCTGTATTGGAGCTACTGTTTTGGCTGTGTGATGTAAGCTTTTGTAACTGTGGGCTGTGCTTTTTCTCGCACGCTGACTGATAAACCTCTTTTTAAAAAGCAATTTTTGCCGGATTTGTTTGCTCACAAGAGTACTGTGTGCGTGCGTGTGTGTGTGTGTGCGTTTGAGGGAGAGAGACAGAGGGAGAAGGAGCATCACAAACTGTGTGTATGAGTGAGAACACTGTGTGCGTGTCTGTGTATACATGTGTGCCTGCATGCAAATTACAAAATGACTTCCTTAAATGTTGAGAAACAAACAGATTGACCAAAAAAACAGCCCTTTTTAAAAGGCAATTTCTCCATAGCTCTAAGCTGTAATGCTGTAATGTGTGTGCGTGTATGTCTGTGTTTGCACCGCACATTACAATTGTGTGTGTGAGTGTGTGCTTGGGCATATGAAAAAATGTAAATGGTCCGGTTTGTCTAAGCATTTGCATGTTTCCTGTGTGTGTTTGTGTGTGTGTGTGTGTGTGTAACGTTCAAGTGTCCATGTGTGCTCAATTGTGTAAGAATATGCACCTTGGGTAAGCATTCACCTATGGTATGTGTGCGTGCGTGTGTCTGTGTGTGACAGCAAGACTATGTGTGTGACTGTATGTGTGAAGTGCATGTTTGTGTGTATGTGTGTGTGTCTATGTCTGAGTCTGTAGGTGAGTCTGTGTGTGTGTATAGGTGTGTGTGAGTGTGTGCTAATGAGTTTGTTAAATGCGTTGACATGTTGCGGCGCTGCACTGTGTTAATGAGCAAGAATCCACAGCGGGGCCAGTGCGCCTTTGACCTTTCTATCCACTAATAAATCACTTTTTAATCTCCAACTTTCCTCCCTGTCTACAACATAGACTTGTTGTTGTGTGCTTAAAGTCTTAAGTACCTGCGGAGTCCCTGCTCAGCGTCATTTGAGCGTGAGCAAAGGCGCGTGTATCCGCCGCGCACCATTGCTAAAAATTCATCAAGCCTTTTCCTTCCCTTGACTGGGAAAATATTATGACAATGCCCTTTCCTCCATGGCACTCGAGACGACCAGAGCTAAACACAACTCATCTTAATCTATGTTATTGCAATTAAAAATAGCAGCACTTGGTACCTTTTTGGTTAGTGTTTAGGAATGTTACATCCCATTTCTAATCTTAGAAATCTTCCTATCCCTTGGCAATTGGCAGTCCATACACTAGTGACTTACTTTCAAGTGGGGACTGTTTTATAGGTTAAGGAATTGGGAACTTGCTGCCGCGTCATCCGCTTTTCACGCCAATGAAGTTCATGTCTATTTGACATAAGTGTAAGTTATTACTTTCCATGTCTGTTCTCGGCTCACTGTGTATTGAATGCGTTTGGTAAATCTTGATTTAACCTGGTATACATGATGTTGATTCTAATGTTGTTCTTGCAATGTTAATGTAGAGTATTATTTATTGTATCTAGTTGCTTCTCTATCTACCTATTAACCTATCAAACACGGAAAAGAAAGGCAAGGGCAAAACAAATGTAGATGTGGGAGTAATGGGACACAGCATAAGTCTTTAATTGGGGACTGTGGTGGAAAAATATTAACATCATGCTAATGCAATATTTCTCAAAGGTTCAGACATCACACAGCTCACTCCAGATCGGAAGACTTGACAATTACAGGGTATAATTTCAGCATGGCAAGTTAAAATTGGTTCACATACGTTTACAGGAATATGGCTCTCTTCAAAGATGACGTTTGGAGAGAGGACAGTCGTTTTAGAGATATCGCATGGATTCCCCGTCAACAGACTGTGCTTGACTAGAAGCAAGTGACTCTTCTTATAGGCATACTTGAAAGACATGCAAATGACATAATTTGGTCACATTGAAACAATAGACAGAATGTCAATACACAGGACGTCTGCGGTAAGTGGCACCACCTCCCAGTGGGAGGCCCTTTTGTCCAGTGGGCAAAAGGTGTGCTTTCACAGGACGAGATCATGACGTCAGGCGAGGAAGCCTCCTTCCATTAACTGGAGACACCATTCTTGGTCAAAATATGAAAAAAAGTTTCTGTAGTGCCTCATCCACACCCCGTATGTGGAGTGTGCGAGACAGAGGACGGGAAGTTCAGACTCTAGTGACAGCACAATCACGCTTGTTGAGCCAAAATAGGATGTTAGACAATACATTTAGTCAATACATTTCTAAACTAAACTAATAATCAATATAATGCCTCTGTGTTTAAAGGTGCTGTGTGCAGCACCTGGCTCCACACCGCCTTCCAGTGTAGTGGAGGTATCTAGACAAGCTGGGGCGTCGCTGCTGCTGGATGGTCTGGACAGACACACAGAGTACCGTCTCCAGGTGCTAGCCTACACCCGCTTGGGGCACGGACCCCCCAGCGCCCCCATTGTGGCGTGGACCAAAGAGGATGGTGAGTGAGGAGGGTCGGGAAAGTTGCCTTTTAAAAGTAATCATACATACAGTCATTCATTGAAAATTGTAATTGGTAACATAATTCCATTACCACATTTCAAAAGTAAAGTAAGGATTTACATTCCATAGATATTAAATTAAGAATAGCAATGAATTTTCATTTACTCAATTCACCTTTTTGGTTTAAAATGGTGTTTTATAAATTTGGTGGTCATGAAAGCGGGTTTTTTCATATTTTTAATGAAGGAATTATTACAAAAGATAATTCATGGAATGAAATAAAAATGAAATAAATAATACATAGACTAGTTACTGTAACAGGAATTTAAATACATTTTAATCCCCGAAACACAAAGCATTGGCAATGTAATGATTTTGCATACGTCTGACTTGTGATGTCATATAGCAATCGCTCATTCAAACTTCAGCCACATTCCTGTCACAGTTCTGTCACAACAGACACGGCCAACATATATTATTAAATTATTGTCAAACTATCCCATGCTACTGGTGCAAACCACCACAAATTCCAGAGGAATGTGTTTTCATGGAAGATTCCAACATATTGGAGATGTAGATAAACTGAGATAGGTGGTCGATATTTTTCGTTCATAAATATGTGCTATTTATATGGCTTAGCTGCCACAGCATATCGGTTGTCTGACTGCTGGTAGTGCTACAGTAGTATTAGTTATCCTACTGAAAAGCAAGCTCTCAGAAAACATCTGCTCTTGTAAATTCTGGAGTCTGGTCAAGTCCTCCAGATGTTTTTTTTTTTTTTTAAGGAGTGAATGTGTTGTGCAATTTAATAAGCAAAAAGATTAATGCCTAATGAGGCTGTCTGTATAAAATGTGTAATGCGTGTCGTAGTCCACGAGTGGAAAGTGGCAGCAGCTGGCTTGTGTGTGGCGGCATCCACATAACATACATACACATATCTGCCACAGAATCTTTGTTTGGTACTTGTGACCGGGTGGAAGGATTTGGCTCAGATTTCTTCAACTATGACCGGGCACTCTATTTACATGGACACTGATAGAGACATGGCTCTACAATATTTGTGGGGTTTATTGCTGCTTCTACCACGTTTCAGGGATATCCTTTAGCAGTCGGCACCGACGGCATACCTATAGGCAAGGCTTGTAAACGAAATTATTTCTAAAACGTTCCACTCTAAATGGTTCAGGCAGGCCTATTTTTTTTTTCCAGCGTCAGCGCCGTTTTTCCATCTTTATTGGATAGGATTAGTCGGAAACTGGGTTGAAGAGATAGGGGGTAGACATTGCAGACAAGTCGACGAGCGTAGTCGAACTCACGACACTGCGGACGCTGCGGTAGACACAGCGCCACTAACGTGAATGGGGTCGCGTTAGGTGCAGTGTCCATAACCACTCGCCCAACGCGGACCCCAGGCAGGCCTATGTTTAACGTTTTTGTTTTCGGAAAAATATAGGCTTTGAAATTTTGTACATATGTACACAAATCACATTACCTGTATTATTTTATTAAATTAATACTGTAGCGCTGCCTTCCGTATAAGACACGCCCTTAGCTCCATATTTGGAAACGGGGCAGCTCCAAGCCTCCCGGGACCAGCCAATAAACGGCTACTTTCTCAACAATGGCAGAGCCCAGAACCCCCTATATCACGACTTTCGGCGTCTTCAACCCAAGAATGCTAAAAGCAATGGGATGATGTCACACGCTGCGTCCATTCTATATACGGTCTATGGTTAAAATATATAGAGAACGGGGAAGAAAAACGTTTTTAAGCAGATTTGTGGATTTCATAATGTTCTGTTTCTGTTCTGAAACAGTTGAAGAAATCTTTTTTCGTTTCACTTTCCGCTCCTCGTAAAATTCTGTTCATTTTCGTTCCTTTAACCGGTTTGGAGCCCTGAATTCAGGTTGATTACATGTAGTCAATTGCTATCCAACCCTGTGAGAGAGATGCTACTTACTTTATGACTGAATACAATATTCTTTAACCTGGAGTTACAGTATAGGCTCACCATGCCACTCTCCAGGGAGTTGCTGTAAGGGGGCTATGGTTCAAATGTACTTCTAGTTTTTGCTTGGTCGGAAGAAAATAGCCGAGACTGAAGCCAATTGCAATTTGACCAGTTGGATTGCAAAGCTATTTGTTGGGAGGAGAAGGATAGAGAGAGAGGAAAAAAAAGGAAGATAAAGTGTGTGTATGTAAGAGTTTGGGAGAGAGAAAGATAGAACAAAAAAGTGGTAGGGGAGACATTCACACACACACACACACACAGACACACGCACACACTGAGAGTGAGTGGCCCACCAATCACTACATGTCACATTTGAAAACTTTTTCTAATTTGGGGATGAAACTAAAAGCTAGCGATTCCCAACAGTGGAGAATAGACCACTGTTGGGACTATTACAGACAGTCACGCGTGCACAGCCACACACACACACACACACACACACACACACACACAGATAAATGCACAGAGAGGCATGTGTTCGGTGAAGTAGAACATGTCATTTTATGGAGGACAGAGGTAATGTCATATATCCTGCCAAGTCTCTTTCAGGGAGGGAATTCAGTCTGTGTGTATGTGTCTGTCTCTATATGTCTGTGTGTGTGTATGTGTGTCTGGATCTGTGTCTGTGTGTGTCTGTATTGTCCAAAGCAAATACAGAATGATAGAGATTAGAAAGAGTGAGAGGGAGATAGAGAGAGAGAGATCATAAAGGTTATATATATGTTGTTAGAATTGTGTTCTTCGTGGTGACGGAGGCATTATTTGTGTGAAGTGGCTGACTTCATTATCTCTCTGTCTCTCTCTCCCTCTCTCTCTCTCTCTCTCTCTCTCTCTCTCTCTCTCTCTCTCTCTCTCTCTCTCTCTCTCTCTCTCTCTCCCTCTCTCTCTCTCTCCTTCTTACCCCCATCTTCCTCTTTCTCTCTCTCTCCCTCCCACTCTCTCTCCCCTCCCTCTCTCTCTCTCTCTCTCTCTCTCTCTCTCTCTCTCTCTCTCTCTCTCTCTCTCTCCATCCCTCTCACTTTCGCTATCCCTCTATCTCCATTTCATCTGTCTCTCCCTGTCTTTCTCTCCCACACTATTAACTTTTTTCCTTTCCTTCTT
>OMKY01220370.1:0-13744 GCA_900302395.1 Bregmaceros cantori
CAATATGTATATATATATGTATATATATATATATATATATGTATATATATATATATATATGTATATATATATATATATATATATATATATATATATATATATATATATATATATATATATATTTATTATTTTTTTCTTTTTGAATAAATAAATATCATTTTTTTTAAATATATTTTTTGTAATGTGATTTCATTTGTCTGTTACTACACAAACCTGCAAATAAACATGTCAGTTGCCAAGTGTATGGGTTAATTGTGTTCTAGTTTTAAAAAAATGAATGAATGAATACAAAATATGCATGTTGAACAGTGATCTTCCAAATCTCAAGTCTTTAATTTCAAACATAGGCCCGACCGTTCCTGCACCAAGCCTGGAGTCCAGAACTCCACAGATGAGATAACTTCTTCCCCTCGACCGAGTCACCTAAGAGTACCCAGCGCTAACATAGCGTGAACCTCTTTTATGCGTTTATCATTTTATTTCCTATTTTAATCAATGGCCAGGTGAAATCTAGCAGTAATGCTAATCCTGTACATTCATGACATCTTCATGTCATTTGCCATGTAACAATGTATACCATCCTGTTGTCATGTCATACTGCAATGATTATTGGCTGTCTGTCATTAAATACATTTCATTCATTCATTCAAAATAAATTTCATTCATTCATTCATTCATCAAGTCAAAAAGAGGAAGAACAGTACACTGTCGCCAGCTCTGAATGAAGCGTGGAATGAAGATGATGAAAATGATGGTACATTGAGTCACAATGATATGCCACACAATGATATGGGTGTCCCGCTATGTAGATTAGCAAGTATGGTTAACTTCAAACTTCAAACTTTATTTATTTGTATGGCACTTTTCATGCAGAGCAACACAAAGTGCTTTACAGAGACAGAACATCGAACAGAACAACGGCACTCACAGCCTCCCAAATCAAACACACTCGCACACACTCAACCATGGACACACACACAGACACACACACAAATACAGTGGGCTGATGTACCGATGACAGTAACATCCTAGTTATAAGCTAGATCTTAGTCTCTGTTGACAGCGGAATGTCACAGAATGTCAATATCATGTGAGAAATGTGGGACCCCACAGTTAGGATATTGTTTAAATAACAAGAACTAGGAATTAGGCTTCATGTACATACATTTGAAACTGCTGCCCCCTTTACATTATCGCCCTATTATTCCCTTATAAGACATACGACAAAGATTTGTTGTATGTTTTTAGCGAAGCGGTTAAAGGCACTCCACCCAAAAACAGCCCCCATGGCCATTCATAGGAATGTCGTTGTGGTTTAAAAGTGTCCGTAGTGCGTGAGTTCTACTCCCCTCGCCGGCATTTCTGCAACGTCTACCCCCCTGATCTCTTCAGCCCCGTTTCCGACTAATCCTCTCAATAAAGATAGAAACGGCGCTTGCGGCGGAAAAAATTACTTAGAATAAATACAATAAAATAGATAAATCGTCGTCGTGAGTTTGCTTCAGCTCAGCGACAGCTTTGCAGCATGTCTCCTCACCCTTCTTCACCCTTTTCCAGATAATCTTGAACAAATATGGTCCGGATGAGCTGCAAAAAATGTAAATTCAAAAAAACGATGCTGGTGTGGTTTTTGTATGCAGTGTATATTCAAGTCCAGAAAATATGCTAGGGCTGTACGGTTTTGCTCCAAATAAATAAATAAAAAAAGACACCATTGCGATTTATTGTGCTATGCAAAAAAACAAAACAAATGGCTTTTCCTATGCAGTTTTTGGATAAACCGCGGTGCGCCCCCTTGCGGTGTTCCCACCGCAGGTTATCAACTATTGCGCTTTCAGCCTTACTCCACACACACTGAGACAACCATTTGAGGCGTATTCAAACCAGCATGTTTATTCCGGGTCCGTCTCGGTTGAACCGAGATGGAATTCATTCCCGAGTTGTTCCGGTTGCTATTAATGCGCTAAGCGAGACCGAGCACACGCCAATTCATCCCAGCCGAGCCCTATGTGATTTGGTGAGCGCGGGCCCGTGCTCAACCCAATTATATCAAGCTTTGATTCGGGTCAGCGCTGTTCGAAAGTGTCTCCTGTTAAGGTGCATTTATGCATTTGTACAAACTACGCATCGATGCCTCTCTGGATGCACGTGTGTGTATCCGCGAGTGAAAGCATCTTTGCGCCGCCATGTATGCGTGTATCGGTTCATAGCGCATTTGAATGTGCGAGCATGTGTTCCACCAGTGGTAAAGGCACGTACTGTATAGCGGTGGCCCAGTGGTGTCCCATATGCACCCGGTAGGTGCGCGGGCAGTCACTTTGACTCAGACTGCCTGTCAAATATAGGATAATAATAACAATTGGAATAAATCTAAGTCCTGGGCGCACCACTACACAGCGTTCACACCGTCCGTAGCACCGCAGCTATATTTGCATCTGTATTTGCTTGCACGTGGCTAAAAGAACGATCAAACTTCGCTTAGCCCGCTTAACTTCTGTCCTACATGTCGGATCGCTACAACAGTATAGCTTACCTGACCTGGCGTCTTCACTCACAGCTTGAGAAAGTTATCCTTCCTCTCTCTGTTCCGCAACCTGAATGGTTGAATATTTGTCCAATCAGTGAGCAACTGCAGCAGACACATGGAGTTGTTTACAAATGTATCTCGGTTGTCGAACATGACGTCTGAATACATCCGCAGCAAATCTATTTCAGGAAACAACGCACGCTGGACCCGGGAAGCAGCCCGCGACAAATTCAAATTGCGGTTTGAATACGCCCTTAGACACAGCACAGTATGAGAGTGAGAGACAGGGAACAGAATGAATAATATACAGTACCTTATGTTTACCTGTATGGAACACACACCTGACAGAAGGCTATCTTCACATCCAGGGTGGGTTGGCTGCAGTTGTATAAGAAATGACTGCTCTTAAATACCTGAGAACACACACACATACACACACGCACATTACACAATTGGGAAAATCAGAATCTGTGCATATTGTAACATGGATATTGTAAATTGGTTTCACAATTCAAATCTCTGCCCATCTCCTCGCTTCTCATCTTATCCCACACCGATGCAATGCCCAACACATTTGCGCCGAAGTAGCTCAATCTGTTAAGACAGAGCATTACAAACCACACATATGCAGTCTACTCCCTAATCTTCACCCCATTCTAAATAAATAATCTAAATGGGCAGTCAAAAAAACATGAAAATTGAAAATGTGAAATTAAATGTGATTAATTAAATTAATTCATTGGAAGTCCTCTAATTAATTGGATGAAAATAATATTGCCTGACAACACTTTGAGGTGGAATAGCAGCGATATTTGCGGACAGCGATATTTGCGGACAGCGATATTGGCATAACATTGTCCGTTTAAAAGTCTTCTATTATTGATTTATCCAATGCAGATGGCAGCCTAAATACTTTCCCTTAAATAATGGACATGGAATGGACCGTACATTTACGAATATTTCACAGTATGCATTGACACCAAAATGTCGAGACATCTTTGAGCGTCTATTGGCTCTGGCTGTGGAAGTGCTGAATCCTAACAAACTAAGCTATTTCAGAGCAATGCGGTAACGTACTGCAAGTCATGCTAGGCTATAAGCATAGCATTGACAGTGTTACTGGCTGAATGACAAAGCCCCACGTCGCTTGCAGAACACAGTGACTTATGATACACAACTAATGTGATTGGACCTCGCCTCCCCGTAGCCAGACTCTCACTCGGCCACCAGTAGTCAGAGATGGCAAAAGTACAAAACAAATACAAATACATTTGTAAAAAACAACTTGAGTAAGACTACAAAGTACTGATCCAAATATGTACTCAAGTAAAGTCAAAAGTACCTCCCGAGAAATGTACTCAAAAGTATTTTTGAAAGTAAAAAGTACATATTCTAAAATGTATTCAAAATATTTTTGAAAGTATAAAGTACAAAATCTAAATTTGCCTCAACACTTTACAGGTGATATATTTTTGAGGGGCACACCCAGAGACTAAATGAAAACAACTTATGAACTGCTACAGTGAATTAGGAAGTACCGCCCCCTTCTGACTCATTCACGCTATACATGTAGTCCTATCATGTCGTTGAAGAAAAGAAAAAAGTAACAACCCTGTTTTGGGAAAAGTAAGGAGTAGAAATACTGATAGAAGTAAAAAGTACTCACAGAAAAAAGTACTTCTAAAAGTACAGATACTTGAAAATTCTACTTAACTACAGTACTTAAGTGTTTGTACTTCGTTACTTGCCATCTCTGCCAGAAGAACAGTGAAGGTGCAGTGGTGCACAGCGCTGGGCCGAGCATTTATTCTGTTAACATCAGCACCGTTTTTTTCAGCTTCATTGGATAGAATAATTCGACAGATCAGGGGTAGACATTGCAGACAAGCCGACGAGGGGAGGACAACTCACAGCATCCACTACAGTGGATGCTGCGGTAGACACAGTGCCCTTAACATGAATAGGGGCGCGTTAGGAGTGGTGTCCATAACCACTCCACCAATGACACCGTAAACGTAAACGTACTTTATTTAGTCACACATACATACATGTACAGTGAAATTCATCCTCTGCATTTAACCCATGGGCAGCCGCGTGCGCAGCGCCCAGGGTCCAACTCCAGATTCTGAGCCTGTGCCGCGGCCAGGGGCACTGAATGGAGCAGGTTAACTAGAACATGTTTTTGGTGGTGGGGTAAACCAGAGTGCCTGGAGCGAAACCCACGCAGACACGGGGAGAACATGTAAACTCCACACAGAAAGGAACTGTCCGGGTTGGGATTCGAACCCAGGACCGTCTAGCTGTGAGGGAGCAATGCTAACCACTGTGCCACCGCGCTGCAAATTTAGAAATACAATTATACAAAAACATGTGTTATATTAATACTGTAGGCTATACTGTCGGCTGTATAGAATGGCTCAATGACATTTTCCTTAGCACTTCAAAATACAAAATTTGAGGCTGTCTCCACTCCCCCCAAAAATTGCAGTTGCAGTTGCTCCACGTTTCGGGTATCTAACTAGGCCTATGCTGTCGTCCTGAGTCCGACTGCTGAAGATATTTCCCCGAAAATGAAGC
Organism: Bregmaceros cantori; assembly: GCA_900302395.1. NCBI lineage: Eukaryota > Metazoa > Chordata > Actinopteri > Gadiformes > Bregmacerotidae > Bregmaceros > Bregmaceros cantori. Next base: position 5,105 of record OMKY01220370.1, read on the forward strand.
AAAAACATTTCGGGGGGCAAATGCATCCACCCGGTCAGAGGTTGTGGACAAAACAGATGCATATGGCATCATATGGGACACCGCAATACATGAAATACCTTCATCAACAACATCAGGCACGTAAACACACACATACACACTCACACACACGCGCACAATACACACACATTCCCCATCGTGAGGGAGATGGGTAGAGGGCTAGTCCTCGTCTAGTTACGTACCAATATGTCCGTTTTTCTGCAAGGATGGTATGCAAGTGCGCTGGAGTGTAAAAGTAGTTATCCAAATAGTTACTCAAGTAAAAGTGAAAAAGTAATCCACAAAAAAGTTACTTAAATACCGAAAGTACTGAGTAACTTTCAGTAAAAAAAAAATGAATGCGAAAAATTATCGCAGAGAGGGAGTGAGACAGCGAGAGAGAGAGAGAGCACCCAAGAGACAGAGACAGGGAGACCGACTAGGTGGGCGGGGGAGGGAGAGAGAGAGAGAGCGAGACACCAAGAGAGAGAGCGGGCAAGAGAGAAAGCGCATGAGAGAGACTAAGAGAGAGAGAGAGAGAAATATGTTGCCAACTAATCTTCCACCAGTTCCCAACAGGTGTCACTAAAGGCCAAGTTAATGTAACGAGTAGCGAATTGCTGACATCTCAGTAAAAAGTAGTTTTTTTTCACCTCAAATTTACTTGAGTAAAAGTAGAAAGTAACTTGTGAAAAATGTACTCCAAAAGTAAAAAAGTAAATGTAATGCGTTACTGCTCATCTCTGTCGATGAATAAATAAATACCATGCTAAAATTTGGGCTGGCTATAGCTCAATTGGGAGAGTGGCGTTCCAACAAACGGAGGGTTGAAGTCCAAAAGGTTGGTGGTTCGAATTCCCTAAGGCCACGTCCCAAATGCAAGATTGGCCCTTGGCTAGGCCCATGCCCTTAGAATTTTCGCCCTCTGGTTTTATCTTACTTTTAACTCCAAAGGGTTTTTTGTGTCTAGGGATTGGGACACCCCTTGTTTTCAACTCCTCATCGATTGTTTTCTCAGCTATCAGGAATTGGGACACTACCATGTCATCGTGATATCTTCTCACTATTTCAAAGTTAGGGCTGGAATGTCACAAACCAGCTGTATTTCAGGAATATTTTCATGAAGCTATTCACTGGTATATATATATATATATATATATAATCCTAAATAAAGCTGAAAATGTTTGGTTCCAAGGCCTAAAAATAAGCCAGGCTTAAGGGGCCCTGACAATTGCACAATTTTGTAGCTCACGACTCGGCTCGTGTCAATGCACAAACTACCCGTACACTGGTGAGAGGTGTCTGTCAGCTCCTCGTGTCGGGGCTGGAATTTTGAAATGTTCAAAGTTTTAGAAAAAAACGTGAGCGGGTCGTCACGTCAAAGCAACCTCTCCGTCAACTTGTTTGAGGACGTTGAATGACTGAAGATTCGACGGCGGTTTTGCAAATTGAATCACAATTAAGAGCAGACAACTGCACATGTTTTAAGCATTTCCAAGCAGCGGCTGTGCTGATGCGTAAGTACGCAAGCAGGACGAAAACATTGCGCTCGCTATGAGCGCACTCAACATCTCCATTCGCATTCATTCACTAAGACACTATCTAATGTTAACGGTTGATGAAGACAGTGTAAACAGCGCGGGTGCCTCCCGGTTTGTGCCGCAAAATGACACGAACTGGCACAAGACAATCACGTGCATTCCATGCCACAAAATCGCGCAAGTGTCAGGGCCCCTGTAGTCTTCAGTGTTCCAGCATGCTCATGAGCAAGTCCATAGTCGTTTAAGTCCCTGAGTCTGGGCTAGCCATGAGGTTATGCTGATGAATCTCTGATTAATCCAGTTGATCCATGATCAGGGTTGCAGTAGATCCACTGTGCAAAGCCGCATCAATTGTGGAAATTGCTATGCCAGTCCAAATCTGTGATCCTTGCAGCTGCCATAGATATGCAAACCTCGGGCTGTCAATGATGTTGCACTGACAAATTGTATGATGACTCTGGCGATACAAATTAATTGAATTGTAAAGTTATGTAATGCATGTCATGTTTTTTTTTCTCCATTTTAGTTTTATTTTGTTTACATTACATTTTGTTTATATTTACATTTTGCTTACATAGTACATATGTAGGCATGGCTAAGCTCAAACTATTGCATTTATGCTATAATGGAGTATTCGGACACCCCGACAAAATGGCTTGCACCCGATAATATAGTGCCCTATAGGGTAAAAGGAGAGATTTCGGACACAGCCATTGGGAGAATTCTGCACTGACAGAGTGCCTTGTCTAAGCTGTTTGCGAACCACAGTCATGAGCATTAGTGGATGCATTTGATTTTGTGAGCATGTTAACTCGTGGGCGAACGGCTGACAACTTGTCACAGCTGCTGTTCCACATTCAGTATTCACCAAAAAGTCAGATTGGTGAATTGGTGGTTGTCATGGATACTGATTGACGAATGTCTCCATGGAGCCTACTCTGCGTGTGTGTGTGTGTGTGTGTCATCTTCTATATGCTTTGCAAATCCAAACCGGGGGAATGAATAAAACATTGGGAAATGCTTCCTGACAGAATCATGGGGTTACAGGTGACTCCTATGGCGTCTGGATATTGACAAATTAAGTTAACTATGATGGTTGATGGTGTGTTAATAATAGTATAACTCCCTAACACAGGGTTCTTTCAGGAATAACCAGATTACATTTAGCCCTTTTTAGACATCCCCACCCTCCAAAATAGAACAAAATCATACTGACCATATTTTGATCCATTTAAAATTATTTTTAACCATTCCACAAACACACACTGTCCACACTACTGATTCCTGACTAATGGCAGTGTCATAGCCTTGGCGGAAACGAAAATGACGAACACTTGAAAGATATGGAACACAGTAATGACCAAGCCAACTTATTTATGTTTCAGGACGCAGGTAGTAAAAACAACAATCCACAACAACAAAGCACATTTTTCTGGGATATTTTTGGAACTAGCAAATGTAATTTAAATTAAAGGCCTACGATTTTTGTTTCTGAATTTAATTTTTAGACCGGCAGCAATCCTGCTAACAAAACATACAACCCTAGTGAGCCTCAAAACCACTGTATTCAAAACAAATGGAAAAACTATAAGAAAGCAATCAGGTTTTGTATACCTTGGCTGCAATCTGTCAGTCGCAAATTAACTCAATCCACTGCCAGCCCTTTTCAACATGTGAGTGTTTTTTCAAGACCGATAGAAAATTACGTTCTGGGGCCTTGTCAACAAAACCCATAGCAAAGGAAGCTTCAGACGTTCCTTTAACATCAGAAAAAAAGCTAGTTTCTACCTGTTTCTATTCTTTAGTTATCACCTCCAGAACATGGGTGGGTATCACTAAAAAGTTATTTCTGACAAAATCTTGATTAAATGCTGGTGCAGTGCCAACGGTGGCCGCTAGGTGGCATTAAATGGCGCAGGTATTGAGGCAGACATTGGCACCCAATCTATTCTAACACATCTTTGGCACTCAGCGGTACTATTCAAAAAAATGTGAAAACGTGTCTTTGGCACTGAATGACTTAAACAAATGTGCTCTAATCTTCTGCAGATGGAATGGGGGTGGGTGGGATCACACTTCAACACCTGTCAGCAATCAGTGGCGTCAGCTCTATGCCCAGATTGGATGCTGCGGCCGCCAAGAGGACCGCGCCTGTCCTTGGAAAGTAAGCCGGCAATAAAACCTACCCAGGTCAGCCTGGGAGGCACTATACGTTTTACTTTAGTTTGTTTATTTAAGTCTGTTATTACTGGATTACGCGAAAACACAATGGGCCAAAGACAGACAGTGTGTGCAGAAAGTGCTCTAGCGGCTTGTACAACGCTTAAATGATATTTATTATATCCCTGAAACACAGAGCGTAGGGGATGTAATTTTTTTTTCCCAACCCCTGTCTCGTGCGCTGTCACGTGCGTCTCAACAGATCCTTTATGACACCTCAGTGGTAGAGACAAGAGGTTCATCTTGTAATATGACATCACAGTCAGATTCTTGTCTTCTGTCTCAATATATTACCTGCTCTGTATCACAGTACACATATTTGTCCCGATTGTTCACTGACTTGTGATGTCATATAGCAGCTGAGTGGTCAGTAGAATAAATGTGGGGTTTATTGATGCTTCTAGTGCGTTTCGGGTATATCCCTTTAGCAGTTGGCACCGACTGCTTATGTCTAGTTTTATAGTAAATTGTCGCAGTAATGTGATATGAATCAGAATATTGGCGGCCATTTGGATGATCTGAAGTCATTTCCGTAATAAGTATTTCCAGTTAGGTTTCCTCAGGTTTAGGTTAGGTTTCCTTTGGCTTTTATTTAAATTTTTCAAATTTCACGTAGCTTACACATTTTTACATTTTATTATACGTCCCTTTATAAATAAAACATAAAATAAAAGTAAAATCGCTCAAAAATGATGAAGGTGATTAAAACCTAAGAACGTCTATATATTTATCTTCGTCCAATTTGTATTATGCCCAGTTTTTCCCACTTGAATATATGCTGAACTAGTTTGAGTTTCATACAAAAAGTTCAAAATATGCACAGCTGCGTTTATTTATTTATTTTTTTTAATTCTCTGCGATATCCCAGGATTTGTGTTGTGAGTTGCTGGGTGATAGCTAAGGTGGTTCTGGAAAAAAACAATCCCACATATGTACTGTACGGCAATTATTTTGTTTTATGGGTTTTATCCATGTCATTAGAAGCTTGGAAAATTACCTTAAAGAGAACCTCGTTCAGGCTTGACTATTTGAGGTTTAAACGAGGGACATTCTTACTATGACATCATAGCCTAGCAAGCTAGGAAAGATATGCATACACGTGCCGCAAGCGTCACACTGCGTTTTGCTCTGGGGTATTTATTGAATGACGCTTGGGTGCAGGCGGGACTACCAAACGTCTCGAGAGATGATACAGGCGGAGGTGACGCCCAAGTCCCGCCCACAGTGACGACCTTATAAAAGTCATGGTACCGACCTCTTTGGCCAGCTGCACCAGCGAGGTAAATCGTATGAAATGCGTAGATTCTTATGCAATCGTCCTCATTACAGATGTGCATAAGAAATCCTCTAAAGGGCAGTGCTGAGTCTCTCCAGACAGAGCACGCAAAATGCTCATGACACTCTACTGCCCCAACTGTTATTGCTCCATCTCACCCGGACAGTGACGGATGGAACTACCTACAGAATCGGATGAAAGTGTCCGTTTCCTTTATTGACGGAGGGTATAAATGAGGCTTAAATCCCGAGATCGCCCAATGCTATTAAATGGACAGATTCAAACGACATGTGCACCGTTTATTGTTTACACCCACCGCTGTGGGATATCTGTAATCACACACAGCTCACCTTAATGTTTGCTCTGATTGGTTCTGCGTTATCAATCCAAAGATTTGATTGGTTGATCCTGATTACTCCAGACTAACAACAGTGAGACGGTGGCACGTGTACGCACATTCGGTCCTGCCCTTACTGTGATACCACATGTGGTACATCGAAACTATTCAAATTCAAACTTTCTTTATTTATATAGCATTTTTCATACAGAGCAACACAAAGTGCTTTACAGAATCAGAACATTCAGTACAACATTACCCACATATTCCCAACACAAGCAAACTGGCAGACATAACCCACAGACACACATACCCCCCCCCCCCAACACACACACACACACACACACACACACACACAGACACTAATGTACAGATGGCGGCAACATCCTAGTTATAAGCCAAGTCAAAGAGATGCTTTTTTCTAAAAAAAAAACATCAACAGTCTCCACGGCCCTGAGGGCCTCTGGCAGACCATTCCATAGTCGAGGGCCATAGAAGCTGCGATTTGGAGTTAACTCGTGGAACTACTAGAGGCCTGTGCCGGTGGACCTCGGGTTCCGCGGCAGCTGATATGGTACAAGAAGATCAGCTAGTTGACCGCCAATATAAAAAAAGTGGTGATGGTGTTTTTCTCACTTCTCAAAGATGTAATGTCAATTTCCACATTTTTAATTTACCAAATATTTTATTTACCAAATTTGTCAATATTTGAAGATGAATCTTTAGTCATTTGTTTCTCGCTCTAAATATTTTGCAAATGATCCAATAGATTCAGCAACGAATAGTTCCAATATTCTGCAACTAATCAACTATTTGAATATTCATTAGGTGCAGCCCTTCTTTGGAGACAGAGTCTTCAAACGGAGGCTATGAAGGTTCATCTCTAGAAGTTACGTAAACGTAGTTACGTTAACTACTTTCATCCTTATTCTTATGAAGCAGCCCTATGTGAAGGGAGCACTTCAGAGAAAGGGGTTCTTATACTAAGGAGCATTATCAAATCTCTCCTGGGATGAATATATTTGAGAGAGAGAGAGAGAGAGAGAGAGAGAGAGAGAGAGAGACGGCGTGCATGTCAATAACGTCACCGTGAGTTAGCTTAAGTTAGCTTTGAAGTTACTTCCTCAGCTGTCAAAAGAGAGTGTCTTGTAAAGCCGGGTATACATTGTGTGATTTTTTTTTTTTCAATCGCAGGGGTTAAAAGTTTGCTGCCCGTGATTCACATTCTCACACTATGCGGTCGATGGTCAGGGGAGATCTGACTGCTGACACTTAACGACGCGTCAGAGTCGGACACGGTTGGACTGTTGTGTTCGGAAGTTAATCAATGTGACAATTCCCCCCTGAGAACTGGGGGCAAGTTCTCTTACTTTAATTCAGCCAAACACTTTTTAATTTTACGACACCTGGCAAAGACCATACACCTTTTGCCACCTGTTGACTGGCTGGCATCATGACACTATGGAATGACACTGAACCATATAGACCCTATGCACTGAACTTTCAAACACTGGACATAAATGTATGAAAATGTATACATTTTAAAGTAATTAAAAAGTATTTTTATTCCGTTTTCTTCACCTGGATTGTAGCTGTACCTCTGTGTGCGTTATGACATTTCTTAAAATGTAAATAAAAATAAACACCGGCACCCAGCGCGGTGTTGCCATGGCTACTGTTCTGTTGCCATCTTCTCTCTTCCGCATCTATGTTCGCGCATGAGTAGTGTGACCGGTAAATCGGTCCCTGCCCTCACAACCCAAATGAATTTTAAACATGTCTGATATTCTCCCGATCGATCGGTGGTGCTCGGGAGGTGTTAATAGCTTCTTGTGACCCCGTGTACATTACACAAAGTGAGACGCTCGATTGACCCAAAATCTAGTCACAACTCAAAAATATTCACACATATCAGTGTACGCCTGGCTTAAGACATCAGTAAACCATGCCAACAGATTACAAGTGTAGTACACAGTGTGGTAAAATCAGTGCAGATGTTCTAGGCTATTCGATGTTCGAGGTTCGCAACTGTTGCTCCATATTTGGTAACATAAAGCCACATTCTGTATGATCTGTATGATTTTCTTGTTGCTTGATGCCAGGTAAGAAATATACAAACACAGGAAAACACCCAAGAGCACCGGAATACCTGAACACAGGACTCGGTACAGAGGTTGCCAGTACCATTCAGAGGCATCGTCAAAATGGCGTCCAAAAAGTGCACAAAGTGTCCATCGTCCCACGCTTCAAAGTTCACCATCCGGATACTTGTGGTGCAGTACATTTTGCCACTTTTATCAACTGGAACAGCACTATGCACTCAAACCTAGTGCTGAAGTGTGAGAATTGTAACAGATGCCTGTGTACATAACATTAGTATGCAGATGTGAGCTGGCTGTCACAAGCACTTAGTTGTTAGGGCCAGCTAGAAGAAGAATGTAGCAATTTCAGCTCATGTAGCTGCTACAGCTTTTTGGCACAAGCATGCAGCGGCTACAGCTTCTTAGCACAGGCATGTAGGCATGTAGCGGCTACAGCTTCTTAGCACAGGCATGTAGCGGCTACAGCTTCTTAGCACAGGCATGTAGCGGCTACAGCTTCTTAGCACAGGCGTGTAGCTGCTAGCCTGCTACAGCTATTTAGCACAGGCATGTAGCTGCTACAGCTTGTTAGCACATGTATAGCAAAGGCATGTAGCTGCTACAGCTTGTTAGCACATGTATCGCAAAGGCATGTAGCTGCTACAGCTTGTTAGCACATGTATAGCACAGGCATGTAGCGTCTACAGCTTGTTAGCACAGGCATGTAGCTGCAACAGCTTGTTAGCACATGTATAGCAAAGGCATGTAGTTGCTACAGCTTGTTAGCACATGTATAGCACAGGCATGTAGCGGCAACAGCTTGTTAGCACAGGCATGTAGCTGCTACAACTTGTTAGGACAGACATTTAGCTGCTACAGCTAGTTAGCACAGGCATGTAGCTGCTACAGCTTGTTAGTACATGTATAGCAAAGGCATGTAGCTGCTACAGCTTGTTAGCACAGCCATGTAGCTGCTACAGCTTGTTAGCACATGTATAGCAAAGGTGTGTTGCTACTACAGCTTGTTAGCAGATGTATAGCACAGACATGTAGTGCCTACAGCTTGTTAGCACAGGCATGTAGCGGCTACAGCTTGTTGGCACAGGCATGTAGTGGCTACAGCTTCTTAGCACAGGCATGCAACGGCTACAGCTTCTTAGGACAGGC